>JASDQU010881259.1:34571-54235 GCA_032191745.1 Picea mariana | reverse complement strand
TTTCAGGGTCGAAGTTAGACCGGAAATATTTGTGTCTAATATTTTCCGAGTTTTGCATATTGCTGATATTTAATTTCTGCATTGAAAACGATGTTCATAATCCTCATGTTTCAGTTCTGAAATTTATTTTTTGTTCAGAAATTTATTTTCTGTTAAGTTTTTTAGATGCTGAAACACCGCTGTAGCTTATGCTGAAACACCAGGCTGTAGCATAAGCTGAATCACAGTGCTGAGTATATGCTGAAACACTGCTGTAACAGATGCTGAAACACTGCTGTAGTAGATGCTGAAACACTGCTGTAGTAGATGCTGAAACATGGCTGTAGCAGATGTTGAAACACAGCTGTAGCATATGCTGAAACAGTGCTGAAACTGAGTTTGGCATTTAAATTTGACTGAAAAATCAGCGAGACTGAAACTGGGTGGGATTTTGAATTAAAATTAACAATTGGTTATGAACTCAAGTGTCTAAATAGATGGTCTATGGATCAATCTACAAGGTAGATAAATTATGTTCATATGTTAGTTATGATTCTCCTTAGTGTTATGGTAAAGTTCCCCCTATGGACAGCTGAAACCCCCCTTTGGACCAAGACCCCTTCTTTAATCCAAAGACAGAAGAAAACAATGGACACTAACTTCCATTTAGACCTATTTAGACAATTAAATGAGAATAAATATATGGGTGACTTACCTTCTTACGATGGTTGTCCTTTCTTCTCCATCCTTTGACCTTGTTGACCCAGCTCTTAGGCGCAAGAGAGAAACATGCAAAGAACAAAGAGAAACCACCTTCCTCTACACTAGATTTTAAAGTGAAAATCGATCTATCCATGATGAATTTCATAACAATAGGCATGCTTGAGCCAATGACACAAAACATGAAGGGAATAGACCAAGTTATGTATTAATGGAAAGCCATAGTGAATCACTTACATTCCAATGTTGATGTTGCAGCAGCTCCTCCAAGCTCTCCTATCCAGCCCTCTTCTAAATGTCTCAAGATAAAAATTATGATGGTCTCATGGATTCTCCTCCCCTTTCACCTTGGAATGCACTCATTATATAAGAGTTGGAGGCTTTAAACACCATAAATTATTTTGGGGAATGGTTGAGGATTTTACTCCATAAGGTTGGGATCTTGTGCCTAGGATGGAGAAATGAGATATGACTTGAATCTTGACCTCATCCTCTCGGAACTAACCCTTAGAATAAGGTGGGATAGCCATAATACATCTAACTAATTCAACGCTCCCCCAACATTGAGCACAGATCATTGACAACACTCCCTATAAGAGTTCAACACTTCCTATACATGGGAATGGGAGCATTGACCTTCAAAAATTGTCAAAATATCAAGGTAAAAGGTATTGTTTCAACCTTCTCATGATGATTTTTTCTCCTCCATAATGACTAGGGATTATGACAAATGTTCTTCCATGGTGTTAAAGTTGTGACACTTAATAAAGTGCATGTGACACTTAATAAAGTGCACGCGACACTTAATAAAGTGCATGTGACACTTAATAAAGTGAATGTGACACTTAGTAAGGTGCATATGGCACCTGATAAAGTGCATGCAACAATTATTAAGGTGCATACAACACTTAAGAAACTTAGTAGAATGTGATACATAAGTGATACACAAGTGTGACACTTAGTAGAATACGATACATAAGCATGACACTTACTAGTGTGGGAATTTGGTGTGTAAAACCTAGGGGTGTATTGGGCTCATTAGAGTAATAATAATGGAGGCCAATCAATATAAGGTGGCCTATGTCCACTATGTTTATTATTATTAAATACGGCCCAACCTTAAGAGGCAAGTAAATTGGACTGGATTCCTTCCATAAAAGGATCATTAAATGGTGTTTCCCTACCTTAAGGGTATTTTTATATAATAAAGTAAAGGGGATTATCTATATTATTCTTGGATATCTTGTATATGATAGCATTTTCATATCTAAGGTACTTAACAAGTGGTATTAGAGATTTTTCTTGGGCCCAAAGATAGAATTTTTCTTTCTTTCTATATTGCAGGTTTTCAAAGGGAAAAAGAGGGATGTGACACTCAGATCAATTCATGTATCTTTCTTAGAAAATTTTGAAAAACCACTTGTATATTTGAATTCCTCTCACAAAAACACCAAGTTAAAAAAAAAACGTCCAAATTAGAGTTCAAAAAGTGAAGATATCACTAATTTAAAATAATGCATTTTAGAGTTTTTCTATGGCATTCATGTGGATTGTAAAGAAACTGTCTTTTGATATGGTTCTCAAATTTCCACCAAACCAATTCCATTGAAAATAGAATATTTAGGGCTTTGAGTTGTTTTATTATATGATATACTTCCAATCAATATTAAGTAAACTACTATCCTTACAAATTTCTTCCCTCAATACCTTAGCTCTCGTACTTTAACGGATTACGAAATTTTACAAGGATATATTAACCCCCCATACTTAGGAATATCCAGTGATATATGCAGAGTATATCACGAATGAAAATTATATGGAAAAATCCCCTCCTATAGGTTTTCTTGAAGAGGTTATGGATTATGAAGGCATATCAAATAATGGTTACACAAAGTAGAAAAATTTCAACCCCTTAAAAGAGTTTCTATAGTGAAACTCCAAATGGAGCACTGAACTCTAAAAATACAAGAAGCCTAAGTGATGAAGACCCCCCTTGTCCCCTCGAGGTTGCACGGCCTCCTGGTCTAGGATCGTTCAAATCAATGAGTCAGATCGACTCTTTGGGCCTTTATTAGACCCTGATCAACCCACATAGGTCCCCTTTTCCTTAGAAGTGCAGGGTTTGGTGAACTCATAGGCTCTTTCATGACCTCTTTGAAGAATTAAAATAATAGACACTAGCTCCCCTTGCGAGGTCCTATCCTTCATATGGCCTTGGGCTATGACCTCATGTAAACATGTGATTGTGGAGCGGCCAAAAGTGGTTTGATACAACACTGCTTTTCTCCCCGCAATTTACTATCAACCGCCATGTGTCCCTTTGGAAATACCATGGTTTCAATTGCATCTCGTTCAAAGAATTTTAAATTCCAAGCACTTTCTGACCCCGCAATTAAGCGTGACCGTTGATCTTCAATCTCAGTCAATGCCTCCTGATCAATGACTACAATCTATCCTCTATCTGCCTTGGTCAACTGTCAGTCAACGACACTTTTCCTCCTTCTGCACGCACTCCCAGATCTCATGATCTATCAACGTGTGCCCTCCTCTCAATTCGACGACTAGGATTGATTTCACCCTTAGGGATTAGAGAGTTTCAACTCTCACTTCCCCTAATATGACTATCTTCTAAAGTGGAAGATATGTTGACACCTGTCCCCAACAAATAGACGGCTCAGATGAACTTTGGCTCTCCAGCCTTAGGGATTTCTTGTTCAACACCCTCCTTCTTCTTCTGGAGTGACTTTCTACGAAATGGTAGATCTTCTACCACGTATCCTCCTCAAATCAATATCTCTATACCACTTCAGGAATTCGACACTTTCAATCAAGGCTAGATCAATGGTCTTTGTCCCTCTCCTAAATCAACGGTCATGATTCACTTCAGGATTTCGGCCTTCAAAAATCTCAACTCTCAACTTCTCTATGCTCGCTTTATCCCCAGAGAATTTTACCTGGAGTACACAATTGGTTGACAAGTTTCCTCCTACAGATCGACGACCCCCAGCTACTTCGACTATTCAAGCTTCGGGAGTTTCAACACTCCACCTTCACTTTCTCCTGGAGCTCACAATCTGTCGACACATGTCCTTCTGGATCTGATGGTCCATATTTACTTCAACTCTTCGGGCTTCGGGATTTTCAAACTCCTATGCACTCGTTCCTCCTGGAGTGCTTTCACCCAAAGACAACGGATTTTTTCCATGCATCCCCTTGGATCTGACGGTCCAGATTCACTTTATCTCTTCAGGGTTTAGGAGTTTCAACTCCTGCACACTCATTCCTCCCAGAGTGCTTTCACCTGAAGACTTAGATTTGTTGACACGTACCCTCTTGACAACCAACGACCAGGATCTACTTCGATTCTTTGGTGATTATTATCTCTCCTTGACCAAAAACTGCTGAAGTGCTCTCGCTCCGGAGTTGTGGATCTTTCCCCACCTGTCCCTCTTGACGATGAATGGTCCCTAATCACTTTGGGACTTCGAGACTTTGGCAAGTCTTCTCGTCTATACACACTAAGGGTTAAATCATGTGCACTTTACGGATCTGATGGATGTTGATCCCTCACGCTCAGATCTAATGGTTGGGATATGTTCTCCTCCTCACGTGTTTCGCCTTCGTCTTGGACCCTGATCTGACAGTCCAGATCTCTTCCTGCAGTCAATGTGATAGTTGTTGTCGCTCATCTTCTTGAGCTTCTTTGTTCTTCAGGACTTGGGAAATTTTGTAAGTGTTCAAAGGTTGTGGCCTTTGAATGGTTATGGCCTTTGAACCTTCTCCTGTGAAACCGATTGAAGGGGTCTCATCTTCACTTTTCCTCATGAGCTTTGACAATGAAAATTGACCTCGGATTTGGCACACACTTGCACTCTGTGTGAAAAAATGCACTACTCCTTCTGAGCTTGTGAACTTTAAGTAAATTAACTTCTACGCACACTCCTTGCGTTGTCTCCTTGATGATTTTGATTTCTTCCATCTTGTAAGAGTTTGTAAGTGCTCAAAGGCTTCAACCTTTATTCCTCCTACGAGCTCGACAGCTTAGGTCTCGTCTTTATTTTGGTTAACGCTATCTCTTCTGAGATTTTGGATTTACTCAGTCTCTTAAGGGTCTCGACCCTTCTGCTCCCTTCAAAGGGTTCTTTTGCCCTCCTGACAACCTCTCGCTCAAAGCACACCTTGCTGAGCATTTTCTACATAGTGTTCAGTAAATCTATGAGTATCTTCCTCTGATACTCTTCCCCTTGAACTCGACAAAGAGTTCTCTTTGTGCACACTTGCACCTACTTGATTCCCACTAGGTAGAGCTCTATAGAGTTCTCAGTGACTCTGTCTCTTTGTGCTTCCTCTGCACAGTTTATACTCCAAGGTATTCAACAACCTTGAGGTTCCCCTTGAGTTTTTATTGCTCTGGTGTGCCCTCCTAGCACATTCTTTTCTGACTCCATAGAGTTCAAATGCGCACTCCTTGTACTGGCTACAGAACCTCCAATGTTTTGTTGTGCACTCCTTGCACAGCCTAAAGAATCAAGAATGATATCTCAAACTCAACAAAGATAGAGAAATATATCTTCCTACTGTAGGTGAAACCTCTCATCCATCTACAACATACATAAATGCACACAGATAACATTCATCAAATACACATAAACACACAGAAAGTTCATATGCACGAAAAATTGTTTTCTTTCTATTAAGATGAATGACTGATTACAATATATGCAGGTCAGACTGTAACAGACTCTCAGCTCTCTCAAACTCTCTCAAAGAACTATTATATCTCATATTTCCTCCTCTGAGGATTTCTAACTAACTTGCAACTACCTCCTATTCAGTAACAATACTCCTACAATAGCCTCATTCGGGCATACAATGCATCTACATATACAAGAAGGTTCCTAGGGTTCCCTTTGACTACCTATCTTCTTGAAAGAATCTAACTACCCTTTAAGCATCGTTACACTTTCTCCTCTATGACACTAAGCTAACTAGTTGGCCACTCTATTGCAGACTCCATTTCTGTAGTCTCACCACTGAGTTGTTGCCCAGCTTCCTCCTCTGACAGATCGACTTCTGTCATCTCCTCCTATGTTGCTTCAATTCCAACTTCCTCCAGTTTCTCCCCAGGTTGGTATGCTCCTCCATCTATTTTCAACTTGTCCTTTTGGATATGCCTACTCTACATATTTATCCTTCTCTCCTTGGCTTCCAATTCCTCATACATCTCAACAAAATCTATGTTGTCTGATTTGTCTTCTGCTGCAGGCTCCAGTGCTATAGTCATCTCCTATTCCGCTCCCAGGAAGAATTTTTTGAGCAATTTTGTTGAATGTTCTTCTCCTGCAATCTGCATGAATGTATCTTGGTAGTCCTTTTCTGGCTCTGTATTGTTCAACCAATCCTCCAACATCTTCATCTCTTGCTTCCATTGAGTGAGAAATTCATCTGAATTCTCCTCTTCCTCTTCTCCTTGGGCATATTTTGATATCTGCTCCATCATCATGACAGACACAATTGGTTTTCCTCCCTCTACTACACCTGCATCATAAACACAGTTAAATTTAAAATCATTTGTCCCCATGGCCTCTTTCTTGGATTCTTGTTGCACCACCTCCTCATGTGCGACACTTGCACTAGCCTCTGCTGGACTATTTGGCAGGAATATTTGAATTCCCCCAATGATCAAAATGCATTTCTGATCCTCCTCCACTAGCTCTCCTTGTTGATATGAAATCTCAGCTAATTTCATGAGACTTTCAGATAGTCTCCTCTCTTCTTCCTTTCCCACCTGGCAATCTGGAATTTCTCTTATGAAATTTCCCTACTGCCCTCCGATAGTCTATGATATCCTCAGTTGATCTCATCTCATTTCCCACCTGGCAATATGAATTTTCATTTCTGCCCTCCTGGCAGTCTATGAGATCCTCAATTGATCTCATCTCATTTCCCACCTGGAAATTTGAAAATTCATCTCTGCCCTCTTGGTAGTTTATGAGACCTTTGACTGATCTCACCTCCTCCTCATCACTGAGGTTTCACCCAATCTTTGGTTCATAGATGTGAATCACTTTCTCCTCTATGCCACTGATGATTTTAGCATGCCTCGGCCACTTCCTAATTACTTATTGTTGCTTTCTAGCCAAAAAATTTTGAACATGCCATTTTACCTTCTTATTCATAGGCCATTTGCACCTCCAGTGTACCTTTGTCTCCTTCTTCATCTTCAATGTCAGTTGTTCCATTCTTTCTCTTATCTCAATGAGCTCCTTGTCAATTTCTTCTTTACTTCTCTACTGGTGGTCCTTGTCTTGACCACATCTATGGCCTTCAATAGTCATCTTCCTCTTACCTCATCCCACCTAGATGTCTACCATTTGTTGCGCACCTTGCAACATTCTTTACAGAGCATAAGTACTATGTCTCTCTTCACCTGTTATCTACAGGTTAACTTCAGCTTTTGATACCATTTGATGTCATCAGATTATCTCTATTCACCTTTTCACCTTTGCCTACGATCTACAAACAAATTTTAAGCTCTCGATACTACTTGGTGTAGTCAAACTATCTCCTTCATCTCCTTCGCTTGAAATATACAGATGAAACCAAACTCTGATACCACTTGATGTAGACCCCCCTTCTCCCCTCAGGGTTGTGTGACCTCCTAGTCTAGGATCGTTCAAATTAATGATTCGGATCGACTCTTCGGGCCTTTATTAGACCCCAATCAATATACACATGTCCCCTTTTCCTTCAAAGTGCAGGTTCTGGCGAACCTGCAAGCTCTTTCCCGACCTCTTTGAAGAATTCAAATAACAGACACTACCTCCCCTCGCGAGGTCCTGTCCTTCATATGGTCTCAGGATATGACCTCACGTAAACATGTGATTACGAAGCGGCCAAAAGTGGTTTGAGACCACACTGCTTTTCTCCCCGCAATTCATTATCAATCACCACGTATCCCTTTGGCAATATTGTGGTTTCAATTGCGGCCCGCTCTAAGAATTTTAAAGTACGAGCACTTTTTGGTCCCACAATTAAGTGTGATCATTGATCTTCAATCTTAGGCGATGCCTCTTGAACAACGGCTACAATCTGTCGTCTATATTCCTTGGTCAACTGTCAGTCAGTGACCCTTTTCCTCCTTCCACACACACTCCTAGATCTCATGATCTATCGGTGCGTTCCCACCTCTCAATTCGACGGCTACAATTGTTTCGCCCTTCCAGCTTCAGGAGTTTCAAATCTCAACTCTCGCTTCCTCTGAAATGACTATCTTCCGAAGTGAAAGATATGATGACACCTATCCTCAACAAACAGACAGCTCAGATGAACTATGACTCTCAGGACTTCTAGAGTTTTTTTTCAACACCCTCCTTCTTCTTCCGGAGTGACTTTCTCTGAAATGGAAGATCTTCTGCCACGTATCCTCCTCAAATTGATGGCTCTATCCCGCTTTAGGACTTCGACACTTTCAACCAATACCAGATCAATGACCTTCGACCCTCTTCTCAATCAATGGTCCCGATTCACTTCGGGACTTCAGCCTTCGGAAATCTCAACTCTCAACTTCTCCGCACTTGCTTTTTCCCTAGAGAGTTTTACCTGGAGTACACAATTGGTTTACATGTGTCCTCCTACAGATTGATGACCCCCATCTACTTCAGTTATTCGGGCTTTGGGATTTTCAACACTCCACCTTCGCTTTCTCTTGGAGCTCACGATCCACCGACGCGTGTCCTTCTGGATCTGATAGTCTAGATTTACTTCGGCTCTTCGGGGTTCGGGATTTTCAAACTCCTATGCACTCGTTCCTCCCGAAGTGATTTCACCCGAAGACAACGGATTTTCTCCATGCATTCGTCTGGCTCTAACAGTCCAGATTCACTTTGGCTCTTTGAGGTTCAGTATTTTCTACTCCTGCACACTCATTCCTCCCAGAGTGCTTTCACCCAAAGACTCAGATCTATTGACACGTACCCTCCTAACAACCAATGGCCAGGATCTTCTTCGGTTCTTTGGTGATTCTACTCTCTCCTTGACCACAAAATTCTGAAGTGCTCTCGCTTCAGAGTTATGGATCTTGTGCCACCTATCCCTCTTGACAATGAATGGTCCCTAATCACTTCAAGACTCCGAGACTTTGGCAAGTCTTCTTGTTTGTGCACACTAAGGGTCAAAGCCTGTGCACTTTACCTGGATCTGACGAATGTCGATCCCTCGCGCTCAGATCCAATGGTTGAGATCTTTTCTCCTCCTTGTGCATTCCTCCTTTGTCCTGGACCCTAATCTAATGGTCCATATCTCTTCCTACAGCTGATCTGACGGTTTCTGTCACTCCTCCTCCTGAGCTTATTTGTTCTCCCGGACTTGGGAAATTTTGTAAGTGTTCAAAGGTTGTGGCCTTTGAACCTTCTCCTACGAAACCGCTTGAAGGGGTCTCATGTTCGCTTTTCCTCCTCAGCTTTGACAATGAAAATTGACCTCGTCTCTGGCACACACTTGTGCTCTACGTGAAAACTTGCACTACTCCTTCTGAGCTTGTGAACTGGAAGTAAATTCACTTCTACACGCACTCCTTGCATTGTCTCCTTGATGCTTTTGATTTCATCCAACTTGGAAGAGTTTGTAAGTGCTCAAAGGCTTCGGCCTTTATTCCTCCCACAAGCCTGACAACTTAGGTCTCATCTGCATTTTAGTTAATGCTATCCCTTCTGAGCTTTTGGATTTACTCAGTCTCTTAGGGGTCTCGGCCCTTCTGCTCCCTTCAAAGGGTTCTTGTGCCCTCGTGGAAACCTCTCTCTCAAAGCACACCTTGCTGAGCATTTTCTACAGAGTGTTCGGTAACTCTATGAGTATCTTCCTCTGATACTCTTCCCCTTGAACTTGACAAAGAGTTCTCTTTGTGCACACGTGCACATGCTCAATGCCCTCAAGGAAGATCTTTACAAAGTTCTTAATGACTTTGTCTCTCTGTGTTTCCTCTGCATAGTTTATCCTCCAAGGTATTCAACAACCTTGAGTTTCCCCTTGAGTTTTTATCGCTCTAGTGCGCCCTCCTGGCACATTATTTTCTGATTCCATAGAGTTCAGATGCGCACTCCTTGCGCTGGATACAGAACCTCCAATGTTCTGTTGTGCACTCCTTGCACAGCCTAAAGAATCTAGAATGATATCTTAAACTCAACAAAGATAGAGAAATATATCTTCCTACTGCAGGTGAAACCTCTCATGCATCTAAATCATACATAAACGCACACAGATAACATTCATCAGATACACATAAACACACAGAAAGTTCATATGCAGGAAAAATTGCTTTCTTTCTAGTAAGATGAATGTTTGATTACAATATGTGCAGGATAGACTGTAACAGAGTCTTGGCTCTCTCAAACTCTCTCAAAGAACTATTATATCTCCTATTTCCTCCTCTAAGTATTTCTAACTAACTTGCAACTACCTCCTATTCAGTAGCAATACTCCTCCAGTAGCCTCATTCGGGCATACAATGCATATACATATACAAGAAGGTTCCTAGGGTTCCCTCCAACTACCTATCTTCTCAAAAAAAGCTAACTACCCCTTTAAGAACTATTACTTTAAAGTCTAGGAGTGAAACTTCGAGATCACTCGTGATCATTTTCTCCCAAGCATCTTGATCTTCTTCAGTTTTCAATCAGTTCAAGAAAGATTTCCAGGAAACGCCAGTGTTTCATATTCTGAAATGATTCAAAGGCGTGCTAAGGTGCTATGTTGTCTCTCCACGTGTGCTTTATGATGATGCTCCTGCATCACTAAGAAGCAATCCAAAGGATAAAAAATTAGAATTGTTACCACCCCATGCCTAGGGGTAACTATAGGAGATCATGTCTCGTGGCCCACAATGAAGAACATGATTCTGACCATGATGATGATCAACATGTCCACAGATGGTAGCCCAATAACGCCCCTCATTCACCTTTATAGCTATAGGTCAACCAAGGCTCATCAGATCTAAGAAACCCAGTGTATGAGAGATGGTAAGCCATCATCACCATGAGGTATGTTAGTTCTTATTTCATGCAAATTGTTGTGCTTAATTTGTTGGGCATGTGGATGAGGATATTTGGTTGAAGTTGGATAATGGATCACTAGTTTGGGAAATTCTATCAGTTGCCTTGTTTCACCTTGGTTTCCATCTTCTATGCCCTAGTCATGTGTTGTCATCGCCCATGGAAAATGGGTAATACTAGGGGGCACTCACGAGGGTAACGTTTTGTTCCCTTCCATACTTTTTCACTTTCCAACATGGAGCCTCTCATAGTGTACTAAATTTTGGAAATGGGTCATGGTCCATTCTCTCATGAGAAGAGGAGTTGAAGGCCCAAAAGTTGATTATAGTTGTTATTAAAAGAACAAGAAAATGATGCTAAAGAAATAAAGGAATGATATCAAAAGGACTAACAAAATCCAGTCCAAACTTGAGCTCTACCCTTTCACTGATCGCCCCAGTCCCAAATAACAATGCTATAGCTTGAAACCTTATAAAAGGGGACTCACAAATATGATAAAGTGGACTAGAAATATTGGTGATAAAGGGGTTTGGAAAAAATGATGCCTAAATATGGGCTAACTCAAGAGCGAGCACACCCTCCACAAAGGTTCTCATAGAAATGGATTTAATGACACCATGAGCCATGAAGTAAGCCCGAAAAACATATCACTATCACACTTACTCTTGAAGGGTTTCTTTATTTCATGTCACTCTCAAGACCTATCCCTCTACCTGGGTTATTTTATTTCTTATCTAGGTGGCACACCTAATAAGGTTGGATGAAGGCCCTCCCATACTTAAACATGTCAACTCACATGAGGTCCTGGGCTAGTGTGATGCTTGAAGGGGATATTGAGGTGAATTATCTTACATGGATTATATATTAAGTTATAACTTATTTTGCATGCTTTATGGACTAATGTTTCTCAAGAACCTTGGATAACCATGTTTTATACTTTGATTTATCTTGGATGTCCCTAACATGGTTGTTTGAAGGATGTCTTGGGATTGTACCCAAGACACTGTGTCTTTATTTACAGAACTCATGCACGTGTGATGGAGAGCAGTGGGTCATCCAATTACTCACCACCCTCATACATCATCTCTCACACCCTTAGAACCTTGAACAACAGACATATGGGGTTGGTAGGAGTAGATTCAGTCATGATGGCACATAGATGGGATAGAATCCCCACAGGCTAGGTAGAGTACCCGAGAGATTATTCTTCACCAGGATCAGGGACGTTGTAGTAACAGATAGTCAGAGACATGGAAGATGCAAGATAAAGCTCCCTGGGACCTAGACACAGCACATGGATCTTGGACACTAGCCCTATTTTGGTGATGACATCACCTTCTAAGGTATGATGAAGTTAGGGTTTAGTGCACACATGGATGTTTGGAATGACTTGGGGTGAGGAGAGGAATCTCTTTCTCCCACCTTACTAAGGATTGTTTCCATGTGGTATTTGGATGCATCTTCCTTGCCCAAGAGGGCTTGATGTCTCACACATGTGGCCTCTTGTGATTTATTTTATACATTTTAGCATTTGTAAAGGGTTGAATGAGGGCTCGGCCCCACTTAAAACATTGTTATGTTATGTTATGTTATGTGGACAAAATTGCTAGCCTAGGCTTGTATATAAAAGCTAGTGCTCATTTCATTTGGATCATCGTTTTTCTGTCACCATTGTGAGACTATTTCTAAAAAATTTTACCCTTAGGGGTTACTACCTCTTTCTCTCTCATGTGTTATGCTTAGAAAGGATCTTTTACGGATGATTTTTTTTTTTTTTTGGATGGATATTTTTGCAAATAGCGTGAAATTCTCTTGGTTTCTTGGATGAACTAAGTAAATTTATGCAATTCTTTGTTATGCTATTAATGTTTATGGTGAAATTGATATTTTGTTGCAAGAAGTCTTGTTTTTTGAAACCCGAAGAGAGTAACATAAGTGTTTTTTCCTCTCACGAGGTTATATTATTCTAGAATTGGTTAATTGTCCTTGCTAGGATTAGAACCCTAAAGCCCTAAAGTGCTAGCACTTTAGGATTTTATCCCTAGATAATTGATATTTGATCTAGTTGAAGTTACAAGAATGGAGAAATGATTTCTAGGGCCCAAATGTGCTTGCACCCTAGACGTCCTTCTCCTCAAGGTATAAAACCTAAGGCCCAAACGCACTTGCACCTTAGGGTTTAGATCCTACCTCTTGGTTTCAAGTAGATCAACCTTCAAGCTTGGTTGTATTGGAAGACTCCATAACCCTAGAAAGGCATTGATCTTAAAACACTCTTATGGTGAAGTGGTTGATAAACCTCTCTCTCAAAAGTCTTAAGCATTCTACTAACTATACTAACTCTAACCCTAGAAACTCATTATATTTATTGTTACTATTATAAAAGTTTTCTATAACCATCTAAAACAACATTAGTTTGTTGCATACATTCATCTAAAGGTGGCTTAACTCACTCAAAAATTACCTCTAACAATTGGTTATTCTTCTATTGGTTGTATGCTCAATTTTCATGGTCAATTGTGGGATTTTTGAAAACTTATTATTGTTGTTGTTACACATTACTTATTGTTGTTATAAGACTAGTTTACTGCTGCAATTTTCAACAGCCATAGAAATCTAAATTGTCTAGTGTCTAAAAGAGGTCTTTATTGCATATTTTAGCTTGGAAGTTATATATATGCTGCAAAGTGTTATTGTTCTAGGTAGGTACCAAATCATCTTCAAACCTCTTCTATTTTCTTGACCTAAACCAACCATTCGGTGATCAATATAGGGGGCAATAGGCTTGGGTACTAAAATTTCTATTTGATCCCTTGAGGTCACCAGGGAATCCTCCCTTGTGGTGGACCTCTTCCATCACTAAAACAAGGTAATTCTCTACTTAGGTGATAGTGGTAAATGCTTCCATAATTACGCAAGATTTGGGGATCTTGTGGTGGGATTTGTAGAAGTACAAATCTTGCGATAACAAGAATAATATTGAAGATTAGTATACAAGTGGCCTATGTTATGGTTGGCATGATTTAAAGAAGCCTTCTAAGGAATGGTATATGGACACTTGAAATTTTTGGGAAAAACAACTACTTCTAGCTTCTATTTAATGACTCTACTCCACCTTATGTAAATAATATTGTTTTAGGAAGTCAAGAGCTAGTTATACTACTAGTTTTTAAGCTTTCCTATTCTACAGTAGTAGTGTTCCTTCTAGATCCACATCTAACGTTTTGCACTTATGTGTAATTTGTTTTTGATAGGGTTGGATCTATATATTTGGATCCACATGATTGTGTTAGGAATTTGGAGCACCACTCTCAGCTAGGTATTGAGCTCATGTATATTCAATGGGGAGACAATATGATCTCTTGAACATGGGACCTAGGTTTATGGATGAGCTCTTTGGGTTACTTTAGTATTTCAATTGGTACTTGCACATAGGACACTAGATACTTAAGCAATGGTCAGCAATACTTGTACATGGTACCTAGGTTTATGGTGGAGCTTGTTTGACTATTTCAACATGATGACCAATGTTGAGTACATTTTTATGCTTCCTTTTTACTCTATAAACTATACATTTTCCTCCAAAACCATCCATTTTGCCTCCATTTCATTCCATATTTTCCATAAAACAGCTTATGCAAGGTACATTTATCATTCTTTAGCTTAAGAATTGAGTTTTCGAATTTTTGGCATTAAAATTGAAAATTTATCAGAAATTACAGGATTTGACTAAATCTTGTAATTGCTCCTAGGTTCGTGTACTTGCAGGATAGTTGGACAAAATCTGAGACTTAGGTCGTGATCCTTGATGTACAAGGATGGATGATTAGCTATCAACTTCGAGATCTGAGCCTTCCAGGTGTCTGGTCAACGCTGGTCAAACAGGGCCACTTTAGCAGAAAATACCCTATTTTAGACTAAAATCATGGACAGTTTTAGATTTTCTTGGGATTTGTTCATATTTTATGGATCTAAAGGGGGTATTCGACCTTCCTAGCATATATTATGGATTTTATCATGATCTTTAGGAGATTTATTAACATTATTAGTTTCAAAACTCTTGTATAAATACTCTAAGGCATAGACTAGTATGACACCCTTGGATGTGAATGAAGAAACTTTGGAATTTGCAATCTTGAGATCAGTTCTGCGTTTTGTTCTTGATAATGTTTATGAAATGATGATGTGAATGTTGCTGGAAGCTCCTTTTTAGCTGAGACAACTCAAGTGTACAAGTGAAGCATTGGAGGGCCCCCTTTGCCAAACTAGTACACTCTTCCTTTGTGTTATTTTCAAGTAATTTTTGATACATGTTTTAGATTAGATCTTGTTGTAGATGAGTTTTATTCATATCTTTTTTGTAGTTAGATGAATTTCATAGTTAAGTAATATGCTTAATGTTTCAAAGCCTTACTCATGTTGTGAATGATTTCTTGAATAAGAATTCAATGTGTGGTTTGCTTTCAAGCATTAGGATAATCATGAATGCTTTTTGAGTTATTTATGCTTTCAGTACTTTTGTTTTAACAAGAATTGGTGATAATTGCTAATGAATGAAGAAGACAATGAATGCATCTCTTGAATAAGAGTTTTGTCTTTCTAAGCATTGATAAGCCTTGGAGCTAGTTTGAATATCTTTTTGAATGCTTACTGTTAATACTCTTTAGGAAAACATTTGTTGATTACTGTCATGAGATCTATGAATAGGACTTCTAAACAGAAGCTTAGCATCTCTTCCATATTCATCTCTTAGAATAGGTTTTGGTTTATTCCCATTAAAGAATAAAAGTTATCTCGAAATCCATACATTTTGGATGTGCCTCTAAGTCTTACAAACACCGAATTGACAATCATTTGCACTCTAATTTACATCAGTAGATTGGAGCCTAACAACCAACTCTTGTATATAGGACCCTGGTTCCCTGACTTACTTCAACATTGCAACCAACACTCATCCATGGGACCCTAGTTTGTGGTTGTACCTCCTAACAACAAGCATTGAGGGAAATGATTTTCTAAGGGGGGTGGAGTGTTGGGAACCTCCCTAGGAGTGTAATGGGGGGCTGAAGGACCTATTAGAGTAAGAATAGTGGAGGTCATTCAACATAGGGTGGACTAGGTCCACTATGTTATTTATTATCAAATAAGGCACATTATGTTAGTTAGGAGGTTGTTGTGATTAAGGTTTTATAGTCACCTATAAATAGGGATGGAGATCTCCTTATAAGATGTGTGGATTTTATTGTATTTGGATCTTAGCTCATTAAGAGGTCACTCGATCTTAAGAGGCAAGTGAACAGGGGTGGATTCCTTCCATAAAAGGATAAATTGTAAAGTGTTTCCCTACCTTAAGGGTATTTTTATATAATAAAGTAAAGGGGATTCTCTATCTTATTTTTAGATATCTTATATGTGATAGCATTTTTAGATTTAAGGTACTTAAGAGAGAGTTCCAAGATAATTTCACCCCCTGATCCTCCATAAAGTGTGTTGAAGGGGGATGTTGGAATTTGTGATTAAACCCAAGTTTTGATGTTAATCAATGAACTGACTAAGAATTTGAGTGGTTGATTGAGAGGTTTCAACTAGTCAGATATGATCAGGTTTACTATAAAAAATTAGGGGTAAAAAGGACTAGAAAATGCAGAATAACTATTATTGATTCACGGTTCTCTTAGCTTTAAAATTTAACCCTTTATTATATAATTTTACCTATAAATAATAATAAAATTACTCTCCTTTTTTCACAACAACTAATTTATAATGGTTAGTTATAACAATTAGTTTTATCTTTTTCCTAACGATCATATTATCTTCACCTTTATATACTTCCTACCTCAACGCTCTTTTCATACTTATTGATTCAACAGTCCTTGATAATGGGTGGAGTCTACACTTGAAACAATGGACATTTCAAAAAATTCATACACGGTTTATTTCCATAACTACAAACAACATTATGAGGAACTGTGAAAATTTGCATACTTTAAAACTTGACCAAATCAACCTTGTTTCAATGAGGTTGGTTATACACTCAAGTGTATAAATAGATGGTATGTGGATCAATCTAAAAATAGAGAAATTATGTTAATATCGTTCTTTTGTTGTGTAATGCTATAATAGTGTTGAGTCTTGGGTAGCATAGTAAGCCTTGAATGAAGAAATATACATTGAGTCACTTCCCTACCATTTGCAATACATTGATTTTACCCTCTATATTGTCTCTTTAATCCCTTTGTCGGTGCCTTTTTATACTTTCCCCATGGAATTTTTAGTCGTGCATTACTTATAATATTTATATTCATCCACGTGTCAGTTGTATCCTCTTTCCTTGAGTTCATCGAGCTTCATAATAACTTGGTTTATGGTCTCATTAAAGTTGTTGGTTTTTTCCCATGTTGTCTCCTAGTTCTTTATCCCAAGGGAAGTTTTATGTCATCTTTGTGTCTATCTTATTCCTAATTCGAGTCATTTTTTTGTCCCATCATTTTGAAACAATACTTTTATGTACCTTGTGCTAGTGAAAAGGAACCTTCATTGCATTTTTCTTTGGTAGGTCTAGCATTATAGTAGGACATATTTTCTTTAAGGGTAAGATCAAGAGACATATTGGTACCATGGTACTTGTTTTTATTATTGGAAAACTATCTTTCATTTGGCAGCGGATTTATGTCATTAATTGTGAATTGAATGACTCCTTTTGTGTTCAACTTCAACACATTTAATCCCACAAATGAAAGACTGAACATTGTACGTGGTTCTCACTTTCATCATTAGTGGGATACCTCATATTTGGTAGTAATGTTGACCATTGTTTATTGACCATATTGTTTCTCTTCGGTCTCAATGGTGTTTCAGGATCTAATTAATATATCAAGAGAAATTTACCCACACATTGCACACAATTTGCATGTGGTTATCAAGTTGGGTGCTATCACACTTTTGAGGACTCAATAAATTGGATTTTGTGCTTTTCTCTAAGCACCATTTCTCTAGTACATGAGTTCTAAAGATGAGGACAACAAAACAACATTGAGACTTTGTTTTGATCTACATGTAGTACCATAACATGACTAATTTTTATTTCAAATTGCACAACCACGATTCATAAAATATGATGTATGATGTATTAAGACTTGGTTAATTAATAAAACATTTGGTTAAATCCAAGGTTTGTAATGTAAATTTAGTTTTGACGTGACTCTTACATAACATGGGAATGCCCAAGTCCTCAAACATAAATCTTGTATAAAAAAAATGCAAGTTTTTCTCTATTTGTGGGTGATTTCCTCCTACTCTTTGATCTAGGTGGCTCCCTTTAGAAAACTCTCTCTTTAAAGCCAACGATCAACAAAAAATTGATGAATTTTGGTCATATGTTTCACTATTGATTTCATTAATTAAGGGGCATATGTTATCCTGGTTTTGTTCATCACATGACAAAACAACATTTTTTTATGGAAAATTATCAAGAAATCTACTCCTAAGCCATTTTCCAAAATCAATACTTTTCAAAAACCCAAAAGGGAACAATAATGGAAAAATCGACCAGTTTCTCATTAAAAACATTGAAAAGGGGGAGAGACATGTAGGTAATACTATGATACACATGGATCTTTATGCATATGTCAACTTGAAAAGTCATGGGTTTGAAACACATTAAAGGAAAATGCTCATAATGTCAAAAAATTCATGAATGGAAACATCTACTCAAAAATGCATGTCAAAAGGTTTGGAAATGTGAAGTGGTGTCTTCAAGAGGACCTAAATGACACATACCATGCCATGCTTTGTTGTCTCTCTAATTAGCTATAAAAAAAAAGACATTGTTGGACAACTTCTTATCAAAATGCATGATGAGGTAGTTATTGATCATGCATTTTAAACCTACCCAAATATCATTTGATGATTTTACTATATCTTCTTCTTCTCAAAGGAAACTTATATCATGCTTCATTTTGATTTGACTATATTACAACTTAAACCTCCCTTTATACCTTTAAAGTTTAGAGACTTTGTTGTAAAAGTTTGGTAACATTTCCTTCATCTAACCATTATTGTGTCACAACAAACAACACAATTTTTTATTGAAATTGATTAATCTCTTGATATGATTTTATACCACCCTAAAAATATTCTCCTTTTCTTGACTAACTTTAAACAAAAAAAAAAAAAAATTAAAATAAAAAATGATTCTTTGCCCATCTATATTTATTTAATCTCCTAAAAAAATATGACATTCCAACCATCCCAAAAAACTTCAGTGAGTCCAAAGGAATAACATCACACTCTACCTCATCAACAACATAATGTAGGACAAAGTAAACTTAAATCTGCACCTATAGCAAACCTAAAGTTTATCATTCCCACCTAGAAATCATAAGGCGTTGTACAACCTTAGATGGAAAAGGTTGGAAGTCCTAAACTTTCCATTTAAGAATTTTACCTAAAGTTTATCATTCCCACCTAGAAATCATAAGGCATTGTACAACCTTAGATGGCAAAGGTTGGAAGTCCTAAGCTTTCCATTTATGAATTTTACCTAAAGTTTATATTTCCACCTAGAAATCATAAGGCGTTGTACAACCTTAGATGGCAAAGGTTGGAAGTCCTAAACTTTCCATTTAGGAATTTTAAATGAAACTTTCCTAACATCGAGAATTTGTTAAAAAAGAAACTAATATTATTTTATTCCTTTTACCTAGACTTTTATTTGGAAGAAACTCTCTCATTTAGCATCCAACTTCTCGGCTCACTCGCTGAAGACACACAGCGGACTTTTAAACCGGGTTCCAACATGTCTCTGTTATTTCTTCTAGTTTAGATCATTTCTTGTTATTTTGGTTTCCTCTAGAAACTTTCGCCTCCCCGATTTTGGATTATGAACATGCTTTTCCATAGTATTTGCGTGCTTCT
>JASDQU010881258.1:36859-47589 GCA_032191745.1 Picea mariana | reverse complement strand
ATAGCATTACTAATCTAATATGCCCCAATTAAGGGGTAATGAGCCAATATTATGGATTAACAGTATCCATGACCAAATATAATGACTAAAACAATAAATCATTAAATGCTTAAAGCTAAAATATAGGTTGTAAAGATCCATTCGAATATTCCAAACCATGACACCTGTGTAGAAATTGAGAGACTTGTTTTTGAACGGGATCATGTTTGACAAAAACCTCTTTCAAATTTCAAATATTCCTTTACATGTGGTAAAAAAATGAGTTTGAAGTTTACTGTAAAAACAATCATTTCTAGAACTTGCACAACGAACTTGCGTAGCGAATTTCCTTTTGACATTTTCTTCTATTGTTTGGATTTGATTGATGGTTGAAGATCAATGATTGATAGTTTGACACTTGAGATGATTATAAGAATCCCTAGGACCACTTCATTACCTTTTCAAACACCATTTTCTTCAACATCTTAATATATGTCAAATACTCGATTCATACTTTGATCCTTGATCAAATTATAGGACACTAAAATTGGTCCAATGGGGATGTTGTCCTCCCTATGATGAAAAAAAGAACTCGTTGACCAGGTACCTTCATCTATTGGGTTTTTATCAACCTACAAACTGAATTGTATCCTTCTCCTACTGAAATCAAACTACAACCCAAATTGTACACTCAAATCTGAACTGAAAAATTACTGCTGAAAAGATGCTCATAGTGCTGAGATTATTCACCACACTTACCTACTCTAATATTTTAAAATAACAATGGATCAAATGATATTATAATTCCAATAAAACTAATCAAGCAACTGGATACTTGATTGAAGCATACATTCAATGTTTCCAAGCAAACATAAAAACATAGAAAATGACAACTCAAACACTAACTGAAATTGATACCCATAGTCCATGAATACAACATAATCCATCTTTCCTTATGAATTTAATAAACTGTAAAATAATATGTAAGAATCATTTTCCCTGATCATTGCAATAGACTTGCAAAAGGTTCTTGAAAATCATCAAAATGAGAAGAATATCCCTTATGATTAAATGTTGGTTTATGTTCTATTTCATCCATATTCAACTCATTTTCAAAATGCAAGGGAGCCATTTGTTCATATTTCTCATCATCTATAGAAAGATAGGACTTTGTATTCTCTTGTATATATTTAAATTAAAGAGAAATTTTATGTGTTTGATGAATATCCATAGGTCCTTCTTCATTTGATTAAAGAGAACAACAATCCTGATTTACAAAGGAATAAAAGAAAACAACAATTTCTTCATTGTCTTCCTCTATCTTAGATTGAAAAGTATCATATATTGTTTTGTTTCTTTCCTGGAATTTGTAGTATATTCAAGATATAAACCGTATGCAGAACATAAATAATTAGCTATAAATGGCAGAGAAACAATGATATAACTAGAGAAATACCACAATAATACCAAAATAACACCATAATATCACTTTGATTACTGAGAGAAATGTTCACTTGCCTCTTCAAGGGGAAAACCTTCAACAGAGTAGAGCTCTATTACAATAATATCCAAGACAATATTTCTCATACCCTCTACTTTTATTTATACAAAATCTATCTATCCAAAAGAACAATCAAGAGGAAGATTCTTCTAGAAGSAGAACCTTCTATTAGGTCTTCTTACATTTGACTTATTTTTCCTTATTTCTAGGCCTTATTAATATTGTCCTTTATTACATGGAATTATATTATTCTACCTACRTGAGGGGTTAGGGAGGTTAAGTCCCCAACAAAATTTTAAATCATAGTTGTCATGTGTAACCCATGGCTCTTCATGTATGCCATTTTGATTTTCAAAAAAATCAAGAAAAACAACTCCATGCAAATTTTCTTCTTGCAACTRATCATGAATYGTTTCACATCTTAGTGTTCCTAGGCATGCAAATTCAAAATTATGGTTTTCACAGAAATCAAAGAAAACAACTACTTCTTCACTATCTTCCTAAGACTCTATGTCATCAATTGGTTTTGAGTCTAAATTTTMTGTACATAAAACTTCATAGAATGGAAGGAATAAATATCCATTTGACTCACTATCTTGATATCTCTCTTATTCACACAAAATTTGGYAAGACTGTTGCAAACTTTCATCAAATTCAGGAATAGGAATATGGTTGTCATCATTAAAATCCTACTCGGTTTATTTTTCATATAAGAGAGAAGATACCATTTCTTGTTGGTGATGAAAAGGGTTTTCGTACAAAGATTCCATGATTTCTTAATCCATGAACTCTTCATTTCCATACAAATTTTCCAAATTTTGAATGAAATTTTCAAAATGATCACAACAATTTTGAACCAACAACAAACATAAATAGGATTCTTTTAATGCTCATAAAATGTTCTATGAAAATCTTGTAATGAATAAAGACTTGCAAATGGTAAATTTTCATACAATTGGTTTGTATTTCCCTCCAATCTGGCCATGAACATATTCATCAAACAGTCTTCACAAAATTGAACCCTTACGTACATGCATGTGAAATTTAACCAAGTGCAAAGCAACATCGTCTCCTTTGTGATCTTTGAATTTTGGAAAATATGTCTACCAATTTATACGAGGCATTCAATTTGGAAAATCGAGAATGTGAGAGAAATTCATTGGAGCATACCTTGCAGATCTGTGATCCATATCGAAGTAGTGGAGTCACCGAGAAAGTATTTAGGATACTGAGTCTTTGGACAGTGGAGTCGCCATGAAAATTATGAACTCTAGATTCTTGGAAATGGAGTCACCGGGTGAATGATGTAAAACCTTTCTATTTATGACTACTATTCACCACTAGTACTTAGATATGAACTTTTTTGTTTATCCTAGAGAAAAATTAATTTTCTCTCCCCGACAACAACGCCAAAATGTTATCACTCTGTAATTTACCTTGGCTGTGGGAAACCATGTGGGTAACCAAATACCACTTTGGGATTGGAATCTGGAATTTCCAAATCAGAGAGGGATCTGTCAATGTAAATTGGGCTCATTGGATAGATCTGAGATATAAATAAGGTTTTAATATGTCGTGGCAGAGTAGAGAGAGAAATTCCCTGGGCATGGAGTCAACTTTGAAACCAATGGAACTATCAGTGACTGGTGGTATAACTATGAAGGAAATAGAGGATATATAGGTCATAATATTTCAATTTAAATATTTTTGTTGTATGATGTAAGAAAGAGAAAACAATTAACCACATTCAGAGCACCAACTGAGATGAATTATGATTGGGTTAAGAAGAGATAACAATAATTAAATTTCTTGAATCTAAAGCATCAATATCATATGAAATCCAGACCATTAGCTTTCCAATTTAAGCATATAAAGGTTGCAGATAAAAAAAGAAAAGAACACATGAAATACATACATGAGAGAGAGACAGATACTTCAGATCACCACCACAAGAATCTCTGGTATGAATAGCACTGTACTTCTACACTAACATTTCATTAAACTTAAAAAAAAATACAAAATATTCAAAATAAATCTCCTCTATGTTTCTTTCGACTCTTTTAGTCAATCAAAACTAAATATATATATATATATAATACTCTTCCCCAATATGAGGAGTTCAAGTTCAACTACTTCCAAAAGTTGGATATGGTTACAAAATTATAGCAAGATGTTTAGAACTTCCTGATAGGAAAACATAATCAATTTTCTAGAAAATGGGCTGTAATGATCCATTTGAATCTTCCAAACCATGAAATATGTGAAGAAAATGAGATAGTTGTTTGTGAATGGGATTTTTCTTGATAAAATCCTCTTTCATTTTTCAAAAATTCTTCTATAGAGTCTCGAGCTTCACGCCCAAATATAATGACTAAAACATGAAATCACTAAATGTTTAAATCTGAAAAATAGACTGTAAATATCCATTCAAATATTCCAAACCATGACACTAATGAAGAAACAGAGAGATTTTTTTGTGAATGGGATCATTCTTGAGAAAACCCTCTTTCAGTTTTCAAATATTCATTTCCATCATCTCAAGATCTATGCCCAAAGATAATGATTAAAACAAGAAATCACTAAATGTTTAAATCTAAAAAATAGGTTGTAAAGATGCATTTGAATCTTGCAAAGATTTTAAAGGAATCTTCATTACACAACATTTATTGGTTATGGTATTTTTATATTATGAATTTAAATTGTATTACAAATGCATTAATGTTATAAAATAGATTGTCAGGTTCACTGTGAAATTCACTAGAAGTACTCAATGACAATTTTTAAGGCTGTTGACCAAGGATAATAGTTATAATGTTTATATTTTAATTTTCATAGTAATTCCAGACATTTCCACTTTCTAAATTTGGGGTGGCTTGATCCCCAATGTGAAATTTGAATTTATGTGGTGTATGGTCTATGCTCAAAAACTTGTATCTTATCCAGGTTGAAGTTTGAATGATCAGAGTTTTTTGTTGAAATTATTTTAGGAATTTAACAGTGAATAGTTCATTGGTAAAATAAGGATTGGATCCGAATTTACATCGTGAAGTTCTCAGGTGAATTGAATTAATTCAAATTTATATGTAGATCTTCAGTCGAAATCGTTGATAAATCCAATTTAATAATAACCTGGAGTATCTGTGTTTTGTATGTTAAAAACCAAAATTTTGGGACTGAGGAAGGCGTGTTAAAGTCTCCAGAATTATGATTTTAACTTGTAGTGTGCTAACCCCTTTTCCTAAACAAAGTTATGCATGTGACCAAGAGCCATAACCTAGTTCTATTCAGAAAGGGTGTTATTTAGGGCTCTGAAACTCCGATGCTTTGGAGGTTTCTTAAACTCAACACTCCCTTTCTCCTTAATTGATAACCGACATAATTCATTCATAAGCTAAGATGACCGATAGTTGTAGGTTACCCTACCCTACCACCTTCCTTCATTAACTTTTAAACAACTTAATATATTGACTAGAAGATATTTTTCCTTACACGAGTTTCTACGGTGGAGATCCACTACAGAACTGTAGACTTCGGGGTTTCCCCACTTCCACAACTTGAAACTGTTCCACCCAGATCATTGAATCTCTGAAGATCTCAGAGATATGATGGTTTACGCTCTCCCTAAAATTTATGTTCTTCATCCACTATGGAGTTCAAAACTCTAGGAGTTCTCTTTTTGTAAACATCAACCCATTTCATCCAGAGTGTCGAACTGTCGACCCTTCGAAGGACTCAAAATTGAGGATCTAATGGTCCTTGTTTGTTCGCTATATCTATGGATCTCCTTAACTCCAGAAGTTCATAACTTTTAGTTCTTCGTAATCCTTAACTTTTACCTCTTAACTTAGTTGGAGAGTCGAATCCTGATTAACTCAGAGATCAATGATCCCTTTACCTTGCTCTGATATACGGCTAGAAGTAACTTTAGATCTCTGACACTTCATAGAACTTATTTTTTCCATGGATTAAAATATCCCAGAGTGACAATCTCCCAGAGTTATGTGGAAACCATGTTTTCAAAATCAATTATGTTTCATAAAAATGAGAGTGACATGGGTCACCGGAATTAGTGCATATGACGTAACCAAAGTACCCAAAATGAGTGCCACGTGTCATCTGAAATAAATTGATAGGTGGAATTTGACATGTCATCTAAAAAAGAGGTTTTGAGAAAGGGGCTCCGACACTTTGGAACTTTGGGGATTTGTGCTTCGGAAATTTTATCTATGAAACTCTTTCCTCCAAATTCATGAAGGTCAAAACTCATAGATCTGACAGTCTTGGATTTACCATCAAAAACAGTTGGGATTAACTCTGGCTTCGGGAGTTCGGGACCTTTCACACCTTAACAACTTCTCCATGACCTTCCGAATGGTAGAATTTTGAATACTCGGATCTATAGACACATGTACCCAATGTTCGATGGTATTGATTTACTCTGGACTTCAAGACTCCAGGAGTCCCTTAACTTAAACACCATGAATCTAAGTTTCACTGGATTATCGAACCTCCGAAATATGAAGGCTCGTAGATCTAACGACCATTATTTGATTTCCAAATCTACGATTGTACATCACTTCGGGACTTGGGAGCTTCGAGGTTTCTTGACTCTCTACAACTACGAATTCAAAACTCACCAGATCGTTGAACTCCTGCGGATTCAATGGCTATAAATCACTCACTAATATATGGTGTATATCACTTCGTAAATTCAGACTTCGGGGATCTCTTAAGGTAAATAACCTAGATCCACTAAAGTAGTGAAGACCGAAGGTATTAAGGTTTAACGGGTGTTCATCTCTTGTCTAATCAAACAATTATGAGGATTCTGACTCCTCATGATCAGATCCCATTAATTAATTCCTTCGAAGGGATTTCAACTCTTGATTTCCTCTCTTGAACCCTGTGCACGTTTTTCTTCTTGAGATTGACTTAGAGTTGAACTTCAATGCTCTTTAGCGCATCTCTCCTGAGATCCAGACTCTAACTGTTGAGGGCACGCTTGTGCTTCCCTTGTGTAAATTTTTCACTATCTCTTCTGAGCTTTGTACTTCTGAAGGTTATGACCTCTACCTGACTTGAGAGGGTCCCTGTGCACTTCGGGTGTTGTATCTTCTAAACCTTGGGCTTTCAAGGAGCCATCTATGCAATTATAGAATTGACTATTGAGGTGTTGCACTGAGTTACCAGAAGAGAAGCTTCAATCTTAATACAAAACTTAAACTCATACTTAGAATAAACTTTCTTTTTGGTTACATGTTTATTTCTTCATAGTATCTGTTGGTTCACCAAGGTACCGAGTACGATTTGGTTTCTACCTTGTGCTGAGATATTTTATTTTCTATTCTTTCCTTTTTTACATTGTGATATAGATCGGATATCTAACTACTTGGTTGTACGCTGAAGGATGGTCACATTTATTCAAGGTAAACATACTTGATTTTGAAATTGTCATAAATGATAGATTTTCAATTCGAGGTACTATGTTTTATTGTTTAAGTTTATTTCTTTGATTTTACTAAAATTAATTACTATCCTTTAATGAGTAAGGTGATGAATTTTATAAATAGTATGCAATGATGTTATGATGAAGTGACCATGTTACCAGATATTCTGTGTTTGAAGAAGGGTACTTAATAACGCGGGAATTTATATTTGAATATTAGGAATTAATTGAAAGTATGGGGATCAGATACTTCCTTATTCCTCATAAAAATTGCCATTATTGAGACCTTAAATGGTCAATATCAATCAAACGAATCCTAGACTTGAGTTTTGATTATGTGTCTTTGAATTCCTAACCTTGCAGGATAGGTTGGGTGGGTAGTTTATTATGTCATCTTATGTGAAGTGGTAGATACTTAATGCTTTAAGTAGTATCTAAATCTAGTTGTGCAATGGAATGAAAGAAATAGAATGTTTATTGCTAATGTATGTTACTATAATGTATCTCTTGTTCTTATGAAGTTTATTAATGTTTAAAAAAAATTATACCTCATATTGTTTCTCAAAGTACTTACATTATGTAGCATAGGGGTTGTTACAAGTTCACTCTTGTATCTTCCTGAGACAATATACTAGGTGTAAGTTTACTCCTGTAAATACTGGTGTGTGTCCAGATCTCTCTAGACCACCAATATGGTGGATTGGATTCTCCTCCAGTGGCATTAGTTGAGTTATACAGAGTATATCATGTGTAAATTATTATCCATTCATTTGTTTAATGAGAATTCTTCCATTCTTTCTCACCTACTTCTCTTCTCTCGTTGTTTCTCTGTAAATTGTGTATGTGATTTTCTAGCTAGATCTATTCTTTGTAGGTTCAACACATTTACATTTATATTATTCTATCCATTGAATTTTTTGGTTGGGCTGACTTGACTTTCTAGTAATTATATTTTATGTTCATCTTTTCCTTGTGGAGCCGACTTATCTTTCTGGAAGATAATATTATAATATTATTTATTCTTGTAGGCCGACTTGTCTTGTAGGGTTTTCAAACAACGATTTAGGGTCTCCCTTGCTTCCAAAATATTCCATTCTAGTGAAAGGTTACACGTGGAGGTTAATACATATCGCAGCTATCATAACATCAACATGAAGAACTCAAATGCTAAACCATTTTAACTTTATTAAAAGAAAACTCAAAAAATCCACTAATATCCACAAAGGAAAAGGTATTTTGAGAATAATATATAGGTATTTCTTTATTTGAGACTCCGTAAGAAGCAAAGAATGAAAATTTCATGAAATGAGTCAAAAGAATAAGAAGACTTCACTCAGTCTCATCATCATCAAACTTATAATATATATATTAGAGTTGTTGTGGAAATATAATCAATGCATCTGTGAGGGTCAAACCTAGTTATGTACCTTGAAAGTCAATTATGAAATCGTTGACTTCAAATTCTACCCACATTCAAAACTCATGACAACATAGTGTAGTATTAATAAAAACCAACAACATTTCCATGGAACTATAGTGTAGATGCCTAATTTCTATAAATAGTAGTTAAACAACTAAGCTTAGGGGTCCCTTCTTCTACAAACAAAGTTTCATTTAGTATCTATATAATATTTGATCCTATATATTATTAGTATTATTATATACATACAAACAATAACAAATTCTAACAAATTATTTTGAATTGTACAACTATGGTTCAACTCTCCCACCTACCTTTAAAACGTTACAAAACTATGAATGAATGAATATGCAATTTGGTGTTTCAAAAAAAATCAAAATATGAAGATAATCCAAGTGGATATCGGTGGCCACCCACCTATTCCACTGGCTCAAAGACAAATTTCCATTTTGGCATTTTTTTTCTAGGTTTTTGTGTCCTAAACTTTTGGGGTTGTTTTGAGGCCCTAAACAACAATTTTTGGGCCTGCCACAATCAAATTGTATAATTTAGCTATAATGTGATAGAAAAATGTGTAGTCCTCGGGTATTTCTTTCCAATGAGCTATCATGCACCTAAAACTAAGATCATATGCAAAAGTTATGACCCCAAGAAGTTGATGTACCAACTTACCCCATCAGAGCCCATACGAATTTTGGCGTTTCATCTCCTAGTGTTAAGTTTTTAGATGTTTATGGTTTTATAATTTATGTGTTATTTTAAAAATGAATTTGGAGCCTCATTGTAAGCAGCTTATTGTGAATTAGCGTAATCAACACATCTCTTCTTAGAGATAATCTACCACCATTCTATCTATCTTGTGTTGTTTTTCATTTTACATACTTTTGTATTTCAGACAATCATTAATAGAATCTAAGACTTATTGTATTATGTGTTCCTTTCCATATATCTGTGTCATTATTTGTTAGATTGTTTTTATATATTTTCCTTCATATCATTCCTAAAATAATATGGATCATAAAATGCCTCAAGTCTGCGGAGAATGATGTGGACCTACATATGGTTACATCTCTGCTCTTCCAACCTTGTTGGTTTAACTATGGACATTTCAGGTAAAATTTATTTATTTTTAATAAATTAAAGAGAATTGTTTGTGTACAAGAAAATATTGTGAATGGGTTGCATATGGCTTGCGACCTTTCTCCATTGCATCATTATCTGTAAATCTCCATTGTAACAATGTGGGTGGTGACGGTTCAAGGCTATATAGAAGAACTATGGAGTCTGAGGTGGTGGGACGATAAAATGCATCACAGTGGAGTTTGAGGCAGTGGTGGACGAGGTGGTGAAACATTGTGGACTCTGAGGCAGTGGTGGATGAGGTGGTTGTAACTTCCCACTCTTGTGTGCACTGAGTGGACTTATTCTTTGAGGACACTTGCTTGCAAGTGAACTGGATTATTATACTATTGGTTGTTTGATTATGATTATGATGCATTATGGATACGATGATATGTTAATTTTTTCATTTACATAGACAGGTGCTATTGACTAGGTTCTCTTGAGTGTGCAGGAATTTGGACCTCGAGGATGAAAAGGCATCGATGGAACCCCTTGGACTCCAGATTGAGTCAGGGAGTGTACTATTGGGGTTTGATTGTTGTTGATATGACATATGTACATCTGATTATATGTTATGATGATTGATTATTATTGCTGACATGATTTGTTGATGATGCAGGCTGACGATAGCTTTCCGACCAGAATAATGTAGGGTCATGTACAACAACTAGATACCTTGAGGGAGAGGTGTGGAAAACATTTATGCAACAACTTACTAGCACTCTCGTCATGGCTCGGATTGTAGGTTAATGATTACCTAGTTCGAGAAGACCCATGATGTCGTGAGGGAAGACTGTGATAGTTGCTCATAATGATTCTAAGGGGCATGCAATAAGGCATGGGCCTTATTCCTTAGAGGCCCTTAGTCTCCCAAAATATCACCTGGAAGATTATTGACTTCAGGGGTTTTTGATGTCTACCAAGTCAGTCAAGAGGCGAGTGACACCCTTGGAGCACGTAGTGCATCCTGAAGGGAACATTGTGAAAGGAAATTGGAAAGAGGCGAGTGGTACCCTTGGAGCACGTAGTGCATCTCGAAGGGAACGTCGCCCAAGGAAAATGGAAAGAGGTGAGTGGCACCCTTGGATCACATAGTGCGTCCTAAAGGGCATGTCACGCAAGGAAAATAGAGAGAGGCGAGCGACACCCTTCGAGCACCTAGTGCGTCCTGAAGGGAACGTCATGTTTTTAACTAGTAAGTGAATAAACCTAGATGACATTAGAACTAATGATGTGGCAAGTAAGATTTAAAATTTTTCCCT
>JASDQU010881258.1:630-15258 GCA_032191745.1 Picea mariana | reverse complement strand
TATGCACATTTTCTTCTTGCAACTGATCATGAATTGTTTCACTACTTAGAGTTCCTAGGCATGCAAATTCAAAACTATGGTTTTCACAGAAATCATAGAAAACAACAATGTCTTCATTGTCTTCCTAAAACTCTATGTCATCAATTGGTTTTGAGTCTAAATTTTTTGTACATACAACTTCATAGAATGAAAGGACTAAAGATCCATTTGAATGACTATCTTGATCTCTCTCTTGGTCACACAAAAGCTGGCAATATTGTTGCATACTTTCATCAAATTCAGGAATAGGAATATGGTTGTCATCATTAAAATCCTACTCGGTTTCGTTTTCATCTAAGAGAGAAGCTACCATTTCTTGTTGGTGATGAAAAGAGTTTTCGTACAAATCTTCCAAGATTTCTTCATCCATAAACTCTTCATAATGATCACAACAATTTTGAATCAACAACAAAGATGAATATTTTTCTTTATAATGCTCATAAAATGTTGTATGAAAATCTTGTAATGAATAAAGACTTGCAAATGGTAAATTTTCATACCATTGTTTTGTTTTTCCCTCCAAGTTGGCCATTAACATCTTCATCAAATAGTCTTCATGAAATTGAACCCTTATCTTACGCACATGCATGTGAATTTTAACCAAGTGCAAAGCAGCATCATCTCCTTTGTCATCTTTGATTTTTGGTAAATATGTCTACCAATATATACGAGGGTTTCGATTTGCAAAACTGATAATGTGAGAGAGATTCATTGGAGCATACCTTGCATATATGTGATCCATATTGAATATGTGGAGTCAAYGAGAAAGTATTTGGACAGTGGAGTCTCCGTGAAAATTATGAACTCTGGATTCTTGAAAATGGAGTCACTAGGTGAAGAACGTACAACCTTTTTKTGTCTAACTATTGTTCACCATCAGTACTCATATCTGAACTTTGTCATTTATCCAAGGGAAAATTTCATTTTCACTCCCCGACAACGACGCCAAAATGTTATCACTCTGTAATTTCCCTTGGTTGCAAGAGGGAAACCACAKAGGTAACCATAGACCACTTTGGGCTTGGAATCTGTCATTTTTGAACTAGAGAGGGCGCTCTCAATGTAAATTAGGCTCAGTGGCTAGATATGAAATATAAATAAGGTTTTAATATGTGGTGGTAGAGCAAAGAGAGAAATCCATTAGGCATGGAGTCAACTTTTAAACAAATGGAACTATCAATGATAAGAAAGAGAAAACAATTAACCACATTCAGAGAACCACCTGAGATGAATTCTGATTGGGTTAAGAAGAGATAAAAATACTTAAATTGCTTGAATCTAAAACATCAATATCAAATGAATTCCATACCATTAGTTTTCCAATTTAATCATATAAAGGTTCCAGATAAAATGTGAAAAGAACATAGGAAATACATACATGAGAGGGAAACACACACTTCATGTAACATCCCTGGCCACCTAGGTCGGGGCATGCTACTCCAGAAAACTCTTTCATTCTCTGATACCATGCAGTAACATACCCATCATCCAACTAAGCTATGCCACATACTTTTTTCAAAAGGCATGCAATTAAAAACATATACACACAGAACTCTTGCAAAAATTTATATATAAAACGTAAACAGAAAAATACCTACTGTGAATACACTGATTCATACGGAAATGATAGTAAACATATACATACAACATATACAAGAAATACCCATAAACATAAAGATTGTAGGATAAACCCACAATAGGATAAACCCATAAAAATAAACACGTAAATAATAATGCAGCATGTAAATTTATTACGCAATTGACACTTATCTAGGTAAGAATATCACCAACTATGTGTATACCTTCCACGAACCTCCCATCCTTAGACCACACTACTCATCACTCTCAGTAGTGGGTCACCCACGAGTTGGGACTAAACTCCACCCTGGTAAAGGGTTCCTAACCAGGCTAATGGTTCATAGACAACAGGAAATAATTTGTCACAGGTGCCAAATCAAATTAAAAATCGACAGTCCCTCATTCCCCACATGCCTGTCTCACCCTAGGAAGTGTGCCCCTTATCTTCTCAATAGTCCTTCGGTTGCCCCACTTCCTTTCCGAGCCTCAACAACAGACTGAACAAGAATTCTCATAGCACTGTAGTTGTAGTTTATCACCTTCAAGAAATCAATTCCCAACAATTCTCTCACCCAAAGAGAAATTTCTCACAGGCCTGACAACTCACCTCTTTAATATCCCACGGTCCTGACAACCCACTTATTCAGTCCAACTCCCAAGATAACTAGGTACCTAAATAGGAATGGCTATGGATACAGGTTCAGATAAAATGACATGAAGGTATGAAGGATATCTCCATGAGTGTGTGAATGATGATGGAGTGATTGACTGAATGGATGATTCAATGATAGAAAGAATAATGGAAAATGAACTAAGTCCCAACAATATGTATGCATGTTCCCAACTTGACACTTGTCATGTTGGGAGCTACTTTTTCCCACTCATCCCCATCTTCAGAACTTAGGATAAAATAACTATCTATACTTTATACTTTAAGAAATATTAATATAATATTCCTATTTGTCTTAAGCTCCCTAGCTTATCCCCTTTTCCTTAACTTTTATCCCTCCCTTTTCCTAACTAGGGTATTTTAGTCCCCCATACTCTTTTATCATGGTCGGTCTGCGCGCAACGATGTATTTTATATTAAAGATGAGACATATACAAAACTAGGCTCCCTGGACTTTAACATCTAGGATCTCTAGTCTAATCATCACAAAACTGGCTCACCATCCTATAAAACACAACATATGCACAAAGGCTCCCTGGACTCAAAATCGTGTGCACTTAAGTTGTTGCGCACGGTATCCTGGAATGTGAACACTTCATCATTTTACTGTGCAGTACATGTGTGCACTATGCCATGAAAGGTTCATACAAAAATGATATGAAACAACTCACCAACTTAAGTACATTTTCATTTACATTACAATTGGGTTCGGCCTAGGGATATTTCAATCCCCACCCCTTATTTATGCATTGTCCTCAGTGCATTATGTACACATATACAACAAAATTTCAAAAATCCTAAAAACGATGCGGGTATTCTGCCCACATTGCATCCTCATGATCCCAAGTAGCATCCTCAAGATCATACCAAGTCCATTGGACCTTTACAATCCCTATGGCTTGATTCCAAAGATGTTTGATTTTTAGGTCCATAATGCATACCAAATGCACTTGGAAATCTCCTTCTTGCTCCACTTGAATCACATTCCAATCAATAACATGATTAGCATCATGTATATATTTCTTGAGCAATGATACATGGAATGCATTATGAACAGACATAGATGCAAGCAATGCAATCTGATAATCCACTGGACCAATCCTCTCTAGGATTTCAAATGGCCCACAATAGCGAGATTCCAACTTTGAACAATTTCCCCACTTCAGGGAACTTCTGTTGGCTTTCACTTTCAAAAATACATGGTCTGCCACTTTAAATTCTCTATGAGTTGTGCCCTTATCAACATATATTTTCTTCCTGTCCTAGGCAGCCTTTAAATTTTGTTTTATTTTGAACATTTTCTCCTCCATTTCCCTGAGAAAATATGTTCCAGCCACTACTCTATCTGTTGGGTTATCCCAACTTATCAGTGTGTTGCACTTTCTTCCATAAAGTGCTTCAAATGGGCTCATCTTTAAACATGTTTGGTACCCATTCTTATAATTAAACTCTATTAAGTGTAGGTAGTCTTCCCATTTTGATGGTTTATCCATCACATACATCCTCAACATATCCTCAATCACTTGATTCACCCTCTCTATTTGTCCATCTGATTTTGGACGACAAGTTGTACTAAAATTCAAATTTGTTCCAAATCCATTAAATAATCCCTTCCAAAAATTTAAGGTAAATTTTGGATCTCTGTCAGACACAATTGTCTTGGGCATGCCATGTAATCTATCAATTTCCCTCATATAAACATCAACAATGTTGGTTTCCTTGTGAGTGAGCTTAACTGGAATAAAATGGGCATCTTTAGTAAGCTTATCCACCACTACCATGATAGAATCACGTTTCTTGTTTGTTCTGGGTAGTTTGGTGATGAAATCCATTGTTACAACTTCCCATTTCTACTTAGGATTGGGTAATGTTTGTAGCAAACCAACTGGGTATCTATGCTCAGCTTTTACCTTTTGACATTCCAAACATTTGGCAATAAAATCAACAACATATTTATTCATTCCTGGCCAATAATATTGGCTCTTGACAGCTGCAATAGTTTTCTAATAACCTGGGTGCCCAACATAAGGTACATTATGATTTTCTCTCAATATCATATTTTTCAATTCATGGGAATTTTGTACATAAATTCTACCCTTGTATATGAGAATTTCATCATTATCTAGCTTGTATTCTTCAATTTTCTGCTGCAAATTACCTTGTTGTAATTTTGCCACGAATTCCTTGTATTGCAAATCTAATTTTGCAGCCTCTAAAATTTTGTCTTTCAAATCTGATTGGTACATGGTAATGGCTGTAGCATGCAATTCATGCACTCTTCTATTGATTGCATCAACCAATTTGTTCTCTTTCCCCTTTATATGTTTTATATCAAATTCATATTCACTTAGAAATTCTAACCATCTGCTTTGCCTAGCATTTAGAGTTGGTTCATCAAATAAATATTTCAAACCATTATGGTCTATCCTCAGCTCAAACATTTTCCCCATGAGGTAGTGTCTCTATTTCCTCAAGGCATGCACTATGGCTTCCAACTCCAAATCATGAGTGGCATAGTGTCCTTCATGCTCTTTCAACTTCCTTGATTCATAACATATAACAAACCCATTTTGAGTGAGGACTCCACCAAGTCCTTCTTTACATACATCTGTGCATACAATGAAGTCTTCATTTGGGTATGCAATCCTTAGAATTGGAAAAATTGTTAATAATTGTTTCAAGTGTTGGAAACTCTTTTCATAATCCAATTTCCACTGAAAATTCACACCCTTCCTTTGCAAGGAAGTGATTGGGTGTGAAATATTTGAGAATCCTTCATTAAATCTTCTATAGTATCTTGTAAATCCCATGAATGATTTGAAATCTATCACATTGTTTGGTGTTGTCCATTCTCTAATGGATTTTATCTTCTCAGGATCCACTGCTATCCCATCCTCTGAAATGATATGTCCCAAATAATGAATTTGTCTCTGATAAAATGAGCACTTGCTCAATTTGGCATACAAATGATGCTCCCTTAATACTTGAAACACCATCCTCAAATGATTCTCATGTTGTTCTTCTGACCTAGAATATACAAGAATGTCATCCAAAAATATAATGACAAACTTGTCTAAATATTCTCGAAAAACACCATTCATTAAGCAGATGAAAATAGCTAGTGCATTTGACAACCCAAATGGCACCACTGTGAACTCATATTGACCATACCTTGTCCAAAAGGTGGTATTTCTGATATATTCATATTTAATCCTTACTTTATGGTATCCTGACCTGATATCTATCTTTGAAAATATCTTTGCATCCTTCAATTGATCAAAGAGATCATGAATCCTTGGCAGAGGATATTTTTTCTTTACAATCACTTTATTCAAATGTCTGAAATCACTGTACAATATTAATGTTCCATCTTTCTTCTTCACAAACAATACTAGGGCACCCCAAGGTTACACACTTGAGCGCATCTACCCCTTCTTCATAATATCTTCAAGCTGCATTTGCAACCCCTTCATCTCTGGTGTACTCATTATGTAAGGAGTCTTTGACACTAGAGTTGCTCCAGGCATTAAATTTATAGAGAAATCAATATCTCTCTTTGGGGGTAGTCCCGGTACCTCCTTGAACACATCTTCAAAATATTCCAGAACTTCATGATCTTCCAAATTTGGCACCTTATATTTAGGTGTCTCTTCCATATGAGATGCAAATATTTGACACCCTTTTTTGTAACATTTCTTCAGCTGCAATACTGAAATTTCTCTGATGGTTACTGCCCTGGGAATTACCTGCACTTTCCTTAGGCTCCCTTCCACATACAAGCAAGTAAATTCCTTATTATGATAGTATAATATAGCATGATTTTGGTCCAACCAATCCATCCCAATTAGACAGTCATAGGAACCTAAAGGTAAGATGTTCAAATCTTCCCTAGTTTTCGGTCTATTATTTTCCATAAGACATGACTTAACCATCTCATTAAATTTTATTTTGGCTCTGGCAGCCAACTACACCAACCAAGATTTTCCATGCTTTCTTCTTGGCAAATTCAAACTTTCCACCATCTTAGGATCTATATAACTATGACTAGCTCCTGAATCAATTAAAATAACAATGGTTTGGTTGTTGATCATAGATTCCACTTCAATCATATGTGATTGATACTCTGCTTGCTTGTTGTCTAGGGATACATAGATCCTTCATACATTTCTTCCCATCTCCTCCATTGTTTCAACTTGTTGTACACTGTGAACAATCCTCACGTTTTCACCTCTGTGAGGAGAATCTCTGAACATATGATCTCCTCTACAACCCCAACATTGAATAGGTGGTTGCCTTGGCCTTTGACCCCCTGTCTCAATCATTCTGGGTTTTCTGGAAGTTGTTTTTCTCTGAGTATTATTTCTGAGGAATGGTGTCTTAGTTCCCTTCTTCCTCTGATCCATATTCAATATATTTTTGTCTTCCCAAGGTTTTTGGAAAGTTGGCCTTTCTTTTTGCTAATCATATAGGCATTTAGCTCGCCTTATGGTCTCCTCCAATGTCTTGGGATCATCATACTGTATTTTTTCATTGATGAATGATGGAAATCGACCAAAATACCTTTGAATCTCAACTTTCTCATCCTTGATGAAAGAGACATACTTCATCAGTTCTAAAAACCTTCTCTCATATTCATCTATGGTCATACTCCCAATCTTGAGTTCAAAGAACTCTTTCATTTTCTTGTCATAGTATATCTTAGTCAAGTATATATTTTCAAAATACTTCTTGAATTCTCTCCATGTAACACTTTTCTCTTTAATGTTTTTCACCTGCACAAGTTGATCCCACCACATGGATTCCTTTCCCTTGATTTTATAGATGGAAATTCTAACTTTTTCATGAGAAGAATAATTGTGCAATTGAAAATACTTTCTCATGCCCAACAACCATGTCTCTTCATCTTCATCCTTCTTGTGTTCACCATCAAATGTAGGAGGTCTAATTTTTCTCGTTTATCCTCGTAGATCATCCACCCCAGACCTCTTATGCTTATTGAAAGGGGATGGACTTGAGTTTCCATGTGCCCTCTTATTGGAATGCCTCGGGGAGTGAAGGTGATGTCTGCTAACACTTCTAGTTCTTCTTTTCTCATCAGGAGACCTATGAATTCCTGATTTGTTTGAGCTACTCTGCTTATCCAATTTATTTTATATTCTATTCAAGCTCTGCATTAACTTTATGTTAAAGTCCTCTTGCTTCTCCTTGGCTCTCATAAGCCTTTCATTATTAGCTTTATGGATTTGAACATCCCTATGTAAATTTCTAATAGTCTCTACCATGTTCATGTTTTCATCCCTTCCTTCTCCATGTCCATTGGAGTTTGTTCCTTCAATTCCCAAATGGAAATCCATCCCTCTGATCTCATATTCCTGGATGTAATCCCCCTATGAATATTCCATTCCTCTGTAATATGTGCTTATATTGATCTAATCTATTTGTTGTTAACTTCTGCAAAATGTGTAGCCAACAAACTTTGTCAAGTTAACTGACTCAACAATTTCATAAAAATATATGAACCATTCTGGTTCAATAATATGTCAGAATTATTTATTCTGATTTCCCAAAAAATTGAATGCATAGGTCAATTTTAAAGATAAATAATATATTCTACTATCCAATACATTTCCAACACCTTTTCTCATGCTCAATTCCGATTCTTGAGAAGAAAGTCATGGTTATTCGAAAATTGCCCATTAATCTTTCTGTTCACCCTTCAACTTGGCACAACTTTGCGCTGTAATTATGCATTTTTTCACCTAATCCTTTTTATTTTTCATAGAATCTCTATTGTGTTTCTTCATATACATACTCTGGAAACTCTGTTCAAGTTTCACCTCTTTCTGGGTTATGGGCTGCTAGATACATCTCGCTAAAGTTCTAGGCCAATTCGTGTTTTTGGTCTGGAATGCTACAAGTAAATTATTTTCCATATTAAACATTTTTAACATGCCCAAAAATTTAATTCATATCTGGGAATGTATTATATGGTTCAATATATTTCCATTGACTACTCCTGCGCCTCAATTGGATTCTGGAGCAAAAAGTTATGGCTCTTTGATGTTAGTTGGGTCTTAAAATTTACCCTCCACTGTTTGTGATGTAACTTTCTCATAAAATCTCTGTTTGACAAATGATTTACACCATTAGAAAGATCTCTCCGAGCTATTTTATTTGAGATGTAGAGATAGAGTGTACCTTGGTACAATTTTTTCTTATGGTTTTTGAGTAGCTAAAAATGTTGTTAAGGGACTAAAAAACAACCTGCAAAAAGATGACGTTCAAACGATATTAAACGTCGTAGAAAATTGTTGGTTTTCTATTGTTGTTCACCATCCAAAGGAATTCGCATGCACAAATTTCAACCTGTACACCCATATGTAGCATGCACAGCAACACCACAAGGTAATTCATGCTCTGCGCATCCATAACTATGATGCACCACTTCTCTATCATGCCAATAACTGGCGCGCACTACTTTTGTGTCGCGCGCCAATATTCATAGCGCCAAAATTTTGGTTCTTGCACTATTACCTGTTGCGTGCAATTTTTGTATCGCTCCCTGATATTCCATGCACATTTAAATCTACGCGTTGCACCATGCCAAATTTTAGTACACCCCCACTACACACCAATAGTTTGTAGACACCATTAACTAAACTGTAGCATGACAACATATACTCATATTGTGCCCGCACCAACCAAAATCCTCTGCACTCTACGAATGCTGTGCACACCATGCGCTCCATTATTGTGTGTGTGCACACTACGTGCACCTTTTATGCGTATGTACACCGCACAATGCTAAATTTAGCGCGTGCACCTGCACACCAACATTTTTCCGTGTGACGCCAAAATTTAGTGTGCACTCCTACACATCGACATTTTTCTGCGCGGTGCCAAAATTTAGTGCATGCACCAACACACCACTATTTTTCCATGCGGTGCCAAAATTTAGTGTGCACACCCACACACCAACATTTTTCCGCGTGGCGCCAAAATTTAGCATGCACACTAGCACACTAATATTTTTTCGTGCAGTGCCCAATTTTTACATATCAGAATCTTTTTATTACGGATCATGCATTTTTAGTGCGCCCACCTGAGCACATTCATTTTTATGTGCATCAATTCCTCATGAATTTTGCTGCAGAAATTGGGGCTTTTGCTTAAATGTTTCCCAATATCTACCATAGACATTCTGCAACTATCAACTTTGTTGAATTTCACTCTGATAACACCAGTTCAACCTCTGTAACAGCAAATCGCCACAATTTGACATTTCTAGAAACGATTTTTTCCCAAACTCAAGTCACGAATCGAGAATTTTAATTACTAATCTCACTCCAACTGTCATGGCTTCATTTTAACTTCAAATTCGATCAATTACAGGTCTGAATTTCCTAGAACAGATATTAAATCAATAATATCTCACCACATGGCCGAATTTCTGAATTTTCCCATGAATTTAACAACGAAAATTGGGGATTTTCCCAATTCCTCCCAATTGTTGTTACCTTTTACCATGGGCACTCTATAACTTGAGATTTGGCTAGTTTGAAATCAATCCTCTGTAAAATTTCTCCTCAACCCAACTTGCTCGGCCCATCCAGGCTCAGTGTTGAAAAATGAAGCTCTGATACCATATTGTAACATCCTCGACCACCCAGGTTGAAGCATGATACTCCAAAAAAATCATTCATTCTTTGATACCGTGCAGTAAAATACCCAACATCCAACTGAGCTATGCCACATGCATTTTCGAACTACATGCAATTAAAAAAATATACACACATAACTCTTGTGTAAATTTATATTTAAAACGTAAATAGACAAATACCTACTGTAAATACACATATTCATATGGAAATGATAGCAAACATATGCATACAACATATACAGGCAATACCCATAAATATAAAGATAGTTATAACCACAATAAGATAAACCCATAAAAATAAACTTGTAAATAATAATGCAACATGAAAATTTATCACATAGTTGACACTTATCTTGGTAAGAATATCACCAACTACATGTAGACCTTCCATGAACGTCCCATCCTTATACCACACTGCTCATCACTCTCAGCAATGGGTCACCCCCRAGCTGGGACTAAAATCCACTTGGGTAAAGGATTACTAACCAGGATAATGGTTCATATACAATAGGAAAGACTTTGTCACAAGTGCCAATTCAAACTAACAACCTACGGTCCCTCATTCCCCACATGCTTGTCCCACCCTAGGAAGTGTGYCCCTTCTCTTCTTAACAGTCCTTCGGCTTCCCCACTTCCTTTTCRGACTTCAACAACAGGCCGGACAAGRAGTCTCAGAGCCTTGTAGTTGTAATTTAACACCTTCAGGAAATCAATTCCCAACAATTMTCTCACCCAGAGAGAAGTTTCTCATAGACCTCACAACCCGTCTCTTCAATATCCCATGGGCTTGACAACCCACTTCTTCAACCTAGCTCCCAAGATAACCAAGTACCTAAACAAGAATGGCTATGGATACAGGTTGAGATACAAAGACATGAAGGTACATAGGATAGCTCCATGAGTGTCTGAATGATGATGGAGTGATTGGCTGAATGTCTAACTGAATGATGGAAGGACTAATGGAAAATGAACTAAGTCCCAAAAATATGTATGCATGTTCCCAACTTGACACTTGTCATGTTGGGAGGTACTTTGGCCCACTTGTCTCCATCTTTATAACTTATGATAAAATAAGTATCCATACTTTATAAGTTAAGAAATATTAATATAATATTCCTTTTTGTCTTAAGCTCCCTAGCTGAGCCCCTTTTCCTTAACTTTTAGCCCTCCCTTTACTAACTAGTGGAGTTTAGTCCCCAATACTCTTTTATCATGGTCGACCTGCACGCAACGATTTATTTTATATTAATGATGAGACATATACAAAAATAGGCTCATTGGACTTTAACATCTAGGATCTTTGGCCTAATAATCACAAAACTGCCTCAGCAGCCTATAAAACACAACATATGCACAAAGGCTCCCTAGCCTCAAAATCGTGTGCACTTAAGTTGTTGTGCGCGGTATCCTGGAATGTGCACACTTCATCATTTTTCTACGTAGTACATGCATGCACTATGCCATGAAAGGTGCATACCAAAATGATATCAAACAACTCACCAGCTTAAGTACATTTTCATTTACATTACAATTGGGTATGGCCTATAGATATTACACTTCATATCACCACCACAAGAATCTTTGGTATGAATAACATTGTACTTCTGCGCTAATATTTCATTAAACTTCAGAAAAATTACAAAATGTTTAAAATAAATATCCTCTATGATTCCTCCAACTCCTTTAGTCAATGAAAAATAAAAATACATATAGAAAATACTCTTTCCCGATTTGAGGATGTCGATCTCAACTCCTTCCAAAAGTTGGATTTGGTTACAAAATTATAACAACATGTTTAGAACTGTCTGCGAGGAAAAAGGAATCAATTTTCTAGAAAATAGGTTGTAACGATCCATTTGAATCTTCCAAACCATGACACCTATGAAGACAATTAGAGAGGTTTTTGTGAATGGTCTCGTTCTTGATAAAAGCCTCTTTCATTTTTCGACAATTTATCTCCAAAGCCTCAAGAGTCGTGCCCAAAGATAATGACTAAAATAGGAATTCACTAAATGTTTAAATATGAAAAATAGACTGTAAAGATACATTCGAATATTCCAAACCATGACACTTGTGAAGAAACTGAGAGAGGTTTTTGTGAATGGGATCTTTGATACTAACGACTATGTTGATCATTGGGTTAACAATCGATCTGTTATCACTTTGTAATTTCCCTTGGCTATGGAAGGGAAACCATGGAGGTAACCACAAACCACTTTGGTCTTGGAATCCAGCCTTTCCAAACTAGAGAGGGCTCTCCTAATGTAAATTAGGCTTATTGGCTAGATTTGATATAGAAATAAGGTTTTAATATGTGGTGGCAGAGCAGAGAGAAAAATCCATTGGGCATGGAGTCAACTTTGAAGCAAATGGAACTATCAGTGACTAGTGGTAGAACTATCAAGGAAGCAGAGGCTATATAGGTGATAATATTTAAGTTTAAATATTGTAGTTGTATGATGGAAGAAATATAAAACAATTAACCACATTCAGAGCACCAACTAAGATGAATTCTGATTGGGTTAAGAAGAGATAACAATTCTTAAATTGTTTGAATCTAAAGCATCAATATCAGATGAATTCCATACCATTAGATTTTCAATTTAAGCATATAAAGGTTACATATGATATGCAAAAAGAACACATGAAATACATACATGAGAGGGAAACACACACTTTATATCACCACGACAAGAATCTATTGTATGAATAACACTGTACTTTTGCACTAATATTTCATTAAACTTCAGAAAAATCACAAAATGTTCAAAATAAATATCTTTTATGTTTTTGCCAACTCTTTTAGTCAATAAAAAATACAAATATATATAGAAAAAAATATTCCCCAGGATAAGGAGGTCGAGCTCAACTCCTTATGAAAGTTGGATCTGGTTATAAAATTATAGCAACGTGTTTAGAACTATCTGCTAGGAAATAGGAATCAATTTTTTAGAAAATAGGTTGTAACGATCCATTCAAATATTCCAAACCATGACACCTGTGAAGAAAATGAGAGAAGTATTTTTGAATGGGCTCATTATTGACAAAAACTGTTTTCAGTTTTCGAAAATTCCTCTCCAGATTATCGGTATTCGTGCCCAAATATAATGACTAAAATAGGAAATCATTAAATGTTTAAATCTAAAAATGAGGTTGTAAAGATCCATTTGAGTATTCCAAACCATGAAACATGTAAATAAACTTAGAGAGGTGTTTGTGAATGGTATCGGTCCTGACAAAATCCAATTTTAGTTTTCAATTATTCCTTTCCATCATATCAGTATCCATGCCCAAATATAATGAATAAAACAGTAAATATTAAATGTTTAAATGTAAAAAATAGGTTGTAAAGATCCATTCAAATATTCCAAACAATGACACCTGTGTAGAAATTGAAATACTTGTTTATGAAGGGGATCATGCTTGAAAAAAAAATCTTTAAATTTTCAAACCTTTCTTTACATGTGGTCAGAAACTGAGTTTGAAGTTGACTACAAAAACAAGCATTTCCTGAACTTGCATAGCAAATTTCCTTTTGACATTTTCTTCTATTGTTTGGCTTTGATTGATGGTTGAAGGTCACTGATTTATAGTTTGATACTTGATATGATGATAAGGATCCCCAGGACCACTTCATTACCTTTTCAAACACCATTTTGTTCAACATATTAATATATGTTAAATACTAGATTCAAACTTTGACCCTTGAGAAAATTATAGGACACTAAATTTTTCTCCAATGGGTATGTTGTCCTCCCTGTGAGGAAAAAAATAACTCACTAAACATGTGCCTTAATGCATTGGGTTGTTCTCAACTTACAAACTGACTTGTATCCTTCTCCAACTAGAATCAAACTACAACCCAAATTGTACACTGGAATTAGAACTGAAAAATTATTGTTGAAAAGATGCTCTTAGTGTTGAGATTATTCATCACACTTACCTACTCTAAGATACTGAAAGAACAATGGATCAAATGATACTATAATTCCAATAAAACCAATCAAGCAACTGGATACTTGATTGAAGCATGCATTCAATGTTTCCAGGCAGACATAAAAACATAGAAAATGAAAACTCAAACCCTAGTTGAAACCGATACCCATAGTCCATGAATACAACAAAATCCATCTTTACTGATGACTTTAATAAAACTATAAAAGAATCTGCAAGAATCATTTTCCCTGATGATTGAAAAAAAATTGCAAAAGGGTCTTGAAAATCAACAAAAGAAGAAGAATATCCCTTATGATTAAACATTGGTTTATGTTCTATTTCATCCATCTTCAGCTCATTTTCAAAATGCAAGGGAGCCATTTGTTCATATTTCTCATCATCTATAGAAAGATAGGACTTTGTATTCTCTTGTATACATTCAAATGAAAGATAAATTATATGTGTTTGATGAATATCCATAGGTCCTTCTTCATTTGATTAAAGAGAATAACAATCTTGATTTAGAAAGGAATCAGAGAAAACAACAATTTCTTCATTTTCTTCCTCTATCTCAGATTGAAAAGTATCATATATTGTTTTGTTGATTTCCTGCAATTTGTAGTATTATAGACATAAAATAGTATGTAGAACAAAAATAATTAGCAAGAAATGGTAGATAAACAATGATATAACTAGAAAAATACCACAATAATACCAGAATAATACCAAAATAACACCAGAAGAG
>JASDQU010881257.1:38189-48315 GCA_032191745.1 Picea mariana | reverse complement strand
AACATTTAAGTGGGGTAAAAGGAGGTTGCCCCCTCGAAGAGGCTCATTATTTGAAATTATCTCTTTTTCAAGGCATTGAGTACTTTTCCTGAGGTTTTTCTATGCTATATTGATGTTTGGATCTTAACAGGCCCTCGACCAAGTAACCAAGGGTTGTGGCAAGGCAAAGTTTGAATGGGGACAGGCACAACAACAAGCATTTGATGATCTGAAGCATCACTTGTGCTCAGCTCCAGTACTCTCCTTACCCGATCTGCAACAACCGTTCGAGATTGAGACTAATGCCTTTGACTATGTTGTAGGCGCAGTTCTCACTTAGCACGGTCATCCAATAGCATACCATAGTGAGACACTCTCAGATACTATCCAAAAATACCTCACCTATCACAAAGAAATGCATTCCATTGTGCAAGCCTGACGTCAATGGAAACATTACATTATGGGAAAGGAGACAATCATCCACATTGATCACAAGCCTCTGCAGTTCATACAGACACAGGGGAAGTTGCAGAATGACCACCATCAAAAGTGGTCCACATACCTACAACAGTTCCATCTCAACATCAAGTATAAAACAAGGAGCAAAAATCGTGTCGTTGACTACCTCAATCGCCCTCCCATTGCTACACTCACCACAATGCTCCATTCATGTGGGAATGAGGCATCCGAGTGGCCCCAACTTTATCAGCGTGAACCTGACTTCACCACCACCTATCAGCTCTTGGGTACATGCGCGAATGTCACCGATTTCCACATTTAGGACGGATTGTTATGCCATCTGGGCCACCTCTGTGTTCCCACAAGTGAGCATGCAAAGTTGATTTGGGAGGCTCACTACAATTGGATGGCAAGACATTTTGGTGTGGAGAAAACTGTGGCCATTCTCCAGAAACATTTTTGTTGGCCAAAACTTCGACAATACGTCAGCAAGTATATCAGATCTTGCACTGCCCATGCTATTTTCAAACCATCCATCAAGAAGCAAGGCTTATGCACCCCTCTTCCTACTCCCGAGAGGCCTTGGGAATCCATCTCGATGGATTACATGTCTGGCCTTCCATCCACCAAGAACGACAATGATTGTGTATTTGTGGTGGTTGATCGGTTTTCAAAGATGGCCATTCTCACAACCTGCAAGAAGAGCATCATAACGACATATACTTCCAATCTCTTCTTTGAACGGGTGTGGGTCCATTTTGGGATACCACAGACCATCACCTCAGATCGGGACAATAGGTTCCTCAACACATTTTGGTCGAGTCTTTGGTCATTGTTGGACACCAAGCTCACTAAATCCACTGCCTTCCACCCCCAAACCGATGGCCAGACAGAGGTTGACAATCAAATGATTGTGCACATCCTGCGCATGTATAACTCTAAGCATTTGCGTACATGGGATGAGAGTCTTCCCTATGTTCAACACAACTACAACAAGGCTCTCCATAGCTCCACCAGCCATAGCCCATTTCAGGTGGGGTTGGGATTCCAACCCTTGGGTCCCATTTATGTTGCACTACCTCTTGCAACCACACATGCATATTCTTCCCATGTTCAGTTTGAGGCCGACAAAGCCACCAGATCCATTGAGCGGATTCAACACATCCGCCAACAAGCCCATGAGATTTTGCTGAAAGCCAATGCTAAGTACAAGCAGTGCCATGATCAACACCGGGTACCGCACTGGTTTTAGGTGGGAGACAAGGTCTGGTTACATTTGCAGAAAGAGCACCTTATAGGGCCCCATCAGAAGCTCTGCCCACTTCGCTATGGGCCTTACACTATCACCAAGGTTGTGGGAAGCAATGCTTTTGAGCTCAACACTCCATCCTTCCTTGGCTTGCACCCAGTGTTCAATGTGGACCTCCTTCGGCCATATTTTCCACCATTATTGGACACCTCGAAGATTGCAGAACATTTGACACCAATAGAGCTCAACCCCAACTGCATGGAACATAAATCCATTGATAAGATAGTGGACACACAGGTCAAGGGCACTCGCCAGCAGAGGATCTAGCTTTATTGGGTTGTCAAGGCAGGGAAGCTGCTGCACCAAGGAAAGTGGCTCACCTGGGGCCAAATTCAACAAAAGTTTCCTCACTTGATGGGGGCACTCAACGTAATGGATACCATTACTTCCTAAGGGGGGAGGACTGATTCAAGTGGATATTGGTGACCACCCACCTATTCCAACTGACTCATCTTGACAGTTTTTAGTTCATCACGTTTCTCTGTAATGATGAAATTTCTTTGTAATTGTGGGTTATGCACTTCTGGGGCTGTCTTGAAGCCCTACACAACATCCAAGTGGATATTGGTGGCCGACCACCTATTCCAACTGGCTTATTTTGGAAGTTTTCATATCAATACATTTTTTTGTACTTCCAGGGCTGTTTTGGGGCCCTAAACAATGTTTTTTTGGCTTGCCAAAGTCAAACTATGGACATAGTACAACATAATGTGTAGTTCTTGAAAAGACCTTTCCAACGGGTTATCACACGCCTAAAACAAAGGTTGTATGCAAAGTTACGACCCCGAGAAGTTTAGGTACTTACTTACCCATCGGGGCCCACATAACTTTTGGTATTTCATCTCATAGGGTTAGGTTTTTGGATGTCTAGGGTTTTGGAATTCATAAGTAATGTTCATGAGTAACTTTTGGTATTTATGCTCAGACGGATGCGCGTATCAGCCACATCTCTTCTCAGAGATAGCTACCTCCATTCGAGCAAGTTGTTTCAGTTCTGCAGTTTTACAATTTCAACCTATTTTCTTTATTCAATAGAAGTTATTGTTCATTGGATATCTCTTGTTGTTCTTTGTATCTCTGTGTTATGGTATTCAATCTGTTATTCATTTTGTTCCGCTCATAAATCTGGATCATCTAGGAAGACACACACACACACATCATCATCATCATCTAATGGGATGAACTACCTACTTGGCCCAACCTTGAAGAATTGTAGGCAAATCAATTGTCTTAAGAAGTCATTATTCATCTTTAAGGATGGAGATTGCTTGTAATATTTTAGGAAGCCAACATTCCTATGGAGAGATTATGTTTCATATGTAATGGGGCTTGGGGTTATCTCTTGTTCTTTTTATCATGCCTCTCATGCTCACAGCATTGAGTAATTCTCCAAGGAGGTTGATTGACATAAAAAAACTTGTTAGAGTTGTAAATAATTTTATTATTAATTTAATAATAGAACATCGTTGATCTAACTAAGTTCATTGTTTTACAAGGAAAGCACTGGTGCTCCAACACAATTTTCAATGACAATGGCACACCAATGCACCATCATCCTTTTTAAAGGAAACACAATAGTGATGCTCCTTAACAATACCATAACATTGGCACCATCTAGTGTAGCTAGAGAGATAAGGTGCATTGTTATGGTATGATCCAAGTATTACATTGTTCTTGTGTTCCTTTGCACATGTTTAGTGTGACACGAGTAGTAATGTGCATCACCTTCGTGACATCATGGTATTGAAATATGTCAAGTTTGTGGTGTACATCCCTAACATGGATGCACTAGATATGCACAAAGGCAAATGGGCCTTGCTTACCACTTTGTAGTGCCAAACGACGAATCCCCAAATAGTTAGTGCACCACATGATGTGTGCCACTATTGTYARAACATTGGCACATTATGGTCTAAGTRTTGAGTTGTAGTCTTGCTTTTGCAGATGTCTAGTGCAATATAAGTATTTATGTGCATTCATGACATGGCACAATCATATTGACATTTACTATATTTATGGTGTGCAATACTAACACTGATGCATTACAAACRTGAAAAGGAACRTGGTCATGGTTKCCACCAATACTATCTTGTCCATCYATACAATATTGGAGCATTGATTGGTGCATGCATGTTATTGTAATACTTTCTCTTGCACGTACCAAGTAGTTGTAACTTTGGAATGCAAGTTTACATAGTATATTTTGTATGGAGAACCTTAATTTGTCCAATATATTTGGGATGATGGTCAAAATTCCTTGCTTTAGCTAATGGGCACAAGAGACGAGCCAATACCCATGAGCATACCTTGGACAAGGTTAGTATTTCTTAGCGTGCCTTCCTAAGTTGATTGTGTTAACCCCGATCACAACTAGTGTAACCAAAGAGTAGATATATCGAGATTATTCAAGAGAGTGGACCCATTATTCATGTAAAAACCCTAAGAGGGATGAAAAAGGTTATAAAAATCCCCCTTCACATAGGATTGATATATTTTGGTCACACATGTATAAACTTATGATGGTGTGATCTTTGGATCACCAAGCTTGGCCTTGGATAGTGACTATTGTGATTATCTTTTCGATTTTGAGAAAGTTGAACAATTTGCATCCTTCCTTCTTTTGGTTCAATTTGCTTATGTAGGACCTTTGAAGAGAGGATTGATGAGATATTGAAGATCATCAGACATAACAAAGCATTGAAAAGGAGCAAACAACATGGAGAAGGAACTTGAAGCCATCACATCACTTCATATGTATGGATCTTCTTGGTTATTTCTTTCTCCATGTTACTAGAAGCTTCTTCCTCACCCCCACCCCCCCAATATACTTGTGTTCATTTAATTGTGTTATTTGAATGCATATGCTTTGATCCAATTGAATATTGTAAGTATATTAGAAGGGTTTTTACTTTGTCGTGTGAGTTAGATCTAGGATTTTGCAACTTGTAGAGGTTGAAAGGTGCTTTGCTTGTCTTGCGTATGAAATTCGTGGATCTAGGACCTTCTCTTCTTGCTCATCCATTCAACCTTGGAAGATCTAACAAGGACTGCAAGTTCACAAGTTACCCTATTTCATTCTCTCACAAAACCCTAGTTAACTTTCTTACTTGTTTGATATAGTAGAATAAAACCTATTATTTGTCATTAGCCCTCTAATCAATGAGYGGGGATCAAGCAGTACAACCATAGAAAAAACCTTGTCAATAATGTGATTACCATTGTGACACCGATATGGTATGGTCCAAGTGTCAAGCTAAGCATGTGTGCCTTTGCATGTTATTAATGTGCCATGGGTAGCTATGAACATTGCATGTTCACATTGGATTGTGTTACATTTGTGGTGCACACAGTGACACATTGTAGTCACACAAAGGCATGTGCCAGGGCATGGACGACCACCAACACTATATGGTGTCACCATATAATAATGATGCATTGTTTAGTGCGAGTAATTACTAACAAAGTACTATGGAAATATATCAATGTTTATATAATTTACATAGTGTGTTGGAGTTCCTTGTATGCACCATTGTAGACTAAGGTGCTTCAAGAACATACACATCGCTATACATGGTATGCCTTGTACAAGACCAATGCATCACAAAAAAAAAAGAAAAAAAACAATTATTTATTGCTAAAAGTTAAAAGCAAAAAACTAAAATACATGTAGATAAAGAAAACGTACCAAATTACTTGGTTCTATGCTTGTTCTTGAGGTTCCATGGCACCAAATATTAAAAATGAAGAGTGGAGAGTTTTTGAGAATGAATTTGAAAAACATGTCTCTACCATAGTTAAAAAAACAAAAGGATGAAAATAAGGGAGTAGTGGTATAGGCTAAAACTCTAATGGGTCACCTATGTTTTAGAGTGAATGCAACACTAAAGGAGTGAAAGATGAATGTGAAAATGAAACCATAGCCTATTTTTTACTTTTACCCTATATGTGATGTACTTCTTCCACCAATGCACCCCTGTCTTCGATGCCCTAGTGTGCTTATGATGCATAGATGCACCACTTAGGGTCACACCTTTTTTTAGTGAAAAATGTCCAAAGCGTCTTCAATAATAGACAAATTGTATGACATATTTGGTATTAAATGTAATTTGTGGTCGCTAGAAGTTGTGCACTTCAAGAGATGTGGAACATAGTGTATGATGCATCTAGTAAAACATTGTATAATGTACATTGCAACCTAAGGCATTTTTTGAAAACAAAAATCGCCCTATGGTCTTCTATGGAATATTAAATACATTATTATTTGATTAGTTCTTTTTATATCATTGTCCCTCTAGTGTGCATTGATCATGGAGCACCAATACACTATTGTATGAAGAACGTTAATCCACCTAAGTCAATTTGGTACCTTCACTTACTGTGTCTAAAAAAATCTTTACTCAAAACCTTCAAAAATGCAGATTTTTAAAAGTCACCTCCACCAAAAAAATCCTTTTCTTGATAGTGTTCCTTGAAGAAAATAATTTGAGAGAGAAAATTAATACATATGCAAATTATAACAATTGTAAAAAATACCAACATAAGTAAATGTAAAATAATCGTATTAAAGCAAATCGAGAATGCACATTATATGTTGCATCATTAATGAAGTTTTAAAGGTCAAATCTATCATTTGAATTCCTTGGTATGAAGTCTAAAGTTGCAAAAAGAAAAGACAAAGGAGATAGAGAAAGAATAAACATTTTAACATCATATAAACTATTCCTAGTGATAAGATATAAGATACGAGAAAGACCTGACAAATATATAGATTTTGGGAGAATAGAAAGAATTTACACATCACATCTTATAAAGGAGCAAATGATCGAATAAATATACATATTAATCTCATAAACATATATATTAATTTTATAACTAATCAATCATTATATTGGAAAAGAGAATACTTTTATTAATATAAAAATTATAATATATTAAAACTTATATGAAAAAAATTATAATATATTAAAACTTATATGAAAAAGATTTTTAGCTTTTTGTCACACCATGTGAAATGTTTTGTCCTACATTTTTGCTCTTTCTTTTATCTTTTTATATTTGCAGACAACCATGTATGTGCATATGCACTTTTTAAAGACCATAGTCAATAACTACGTGTATGTTTTGTCTTCTCTTTCCTTCAACGAATTACATAATTGCATGTATAATTATATGCATATGTTTTTGTCTTCTCTTATCTGACTATATAACATAAACATGCATTCTCTTATCTAACAATATAACATAAACATGCATTGTCTCCTTTACTTTGTTTTTTAATATCATATTTAACATAGTAAAATATTATATTTAACATACTTTAATTAACATATAGTCTAACAACAACGTGGTTTAAATATTTAAGTGCATGGATGTGTCTTTATATACTCTTCATAAAAAGATGTTTTTCATGCACAAACTATCATAATTATTAGAGATCATACAAATTAAGATATCATACAATGATGCAACATTTTACTTTGTAATTTTGTAATAGGGTAATAAATGTTTAATAATTAAAATATAATTATTTAAAAATTATATAACATTTTGCTTTGTAATTGGGTGATAAATGTTTAATAATTAAAATACATATATTTTTTATATAGTTGAAAAATATGTAAATGCAAATTTCATTTCTATCAATTGAAAAGAGTATATTGGTTGTAAATAAATATATTTTAATAAATGTGTAATCTTACTCATTATTGAAAAGGTATATTTATTAAATATAAATATATTTTAATAAATGTGTCTTTTTACCCTCGGTATATTTGTTGTACATAAATATATTTTGATAAATGTGCATTTTTACCCATTAAAAAGAGGTATATTTGTTGTACACAAATATATTCTGAGAAATGTGTATTTTTACCCCATCACAGAGGGGTATATTTGTTGTAAATAAATACATTTTGATAAATTCTAGGGGGTTGATGTATGCTTTTGTATTCACAAATGCACACTCTATTCTTGGGATAATATGTGACGGGTATAAATGTACATCTCCATCTCACACACAAATGTATATCTCCATTTTTCAAAGGGTGGGTGATAGACACAAATGCACACCTCCATCTTAAAAAAAAAATGAGTGATGAAAAAGGTCGATGTATGTTTATGTACACAAATACACCTCTCCACCTTAAAAAAATAACATTTATATGGTGTTTATCTCCCTATCTATATATTAAAGAGTTTTAATAGATAAAGTAAGCTTTCAATTTTAAGGAAAACTTCATTGGAAATTTAAAGAATGCTTCTTTACATTTATGGATGACATCCCTAATAAACTAGTAAATATAAACTAGTGCACTTAATTTAGGAGAATTTAAATCCAACCTTATTAACATGAAATTAGTTAAATGTCCCTCAACATTGACAACAAATAATTAAACTAATCTCTTAAGATAATAAACAAAATAAACTTACATTTTTTTCTTTTATGGGTTACAAAGCCCACCCTCGAGTACTTCTCCTCATTTTGGAGGATGGTTCCTGGGTAAACCTTAGAATCTTTAGGACACAAGGTGTTCAACAACAAGGTTCAAAGCCATTACAATCATATACTCGTTAAGAGCTTAACATGTCACTTGCGAGAATTAAACCTGGGTGGAAGGATAACAACCATTCCTCCCAATCATCCAAACTAAACCCAATTGAAAAAATAAACTTACGTTAATTCACTTATTTTTTAATATTTAAAAAATTAAAAAAATCAAATCTTTCTATAAATACCTCACACACTCATCATCCTTATCTTTTTAAATAACTCACATACTCATCATCCTTATGAAAACACACTTGAGTAAAATGCAAACCATGATATACAGCCTTCTATGTAAAATATAACATCAAGAATTAATTTATGACCAAACTATAATGATGTGAAGAAACTACATCAAGTACAAGTGACAAAGTCCTCCTAGTGGTTATGTATATTCATTTATGGTTCATGTGGATGTACCTACTATGAGGATAGTGTGTAATTTATATACATTTATAATGTTAATAGATGTTTTAATTATTTAAATTTAATTTTAATATAATTTTTTAAGTAGGTAAAATTTACATTTAAAGAGTATTAGTGAAATATGACTATTTTGTATTATTATTAGTGTAGATATTTTGAAGTATGACTATTTTATATTATTAGTATAGATATTTAAATTATAATTTTTTTTTTTTCATAAACTTATAAAAATAGAATTACAACAAAATTTTATCAATATAAAATAATAATATTTTATTTATACATATTTGACTAGGATTCCATTCCTACCATAATTGATAGTCAATTATACTTAATGATTTCAAAAAATAAAATTATAATTAATAATTATCAAACAATTTAACTCAAATTTAATTTAATATAATAATAATAATGTTTTATAAGTAATGATATTTCAACTATAAAAAAAAATAAAATAGTTTACTATCACATTAATTTAAAACCTTATATCTAAATTCAACTTCCAAAATAAATAATAAATTTTAATCTTAAATTCAACTCCCAACTTTCAAATTAGTAAATGATAAACTTTACATCTTAAATTCAACTTCCAAATTAATAAATGATATATAGTTTTTTTCTCTCATAGAGAAACCCTTTCATAATTCAAATACTTTTCACGTTGTTCAAAGTTAGCTAAGATAATTTGGTAGTGTATTGTAATTAATGAAGGGAACATTGAATATGACTCAATGCTTTGTAACTAAGTCCATGTGAAATTCAACTCATTGGAGAAAGATAAGGGTAGTAGATTGTAATTATTGTACGACACCTTTTCAAGGTAGGTTGGTATGTAATGTTTATTTGAATGAATCAATGTTTATTGTTTGAGGTTGGTGGTCCATATGAGTTAATTATTGTATTGATCTATGATGTAGTTGATGATTCTKGGATTAAGAGAAGAAACAAATTYTAGGTTGGTTTCATTGTAATGTGATGTTTYATTTGGTTTTAATATTRTGGCCTGATAATTGTAATTTTAGATTAGGTAAGGGTAAATATTATATCATAGATAAAAAATAGTTGTAGTTTAAATGTGTTATAAATTGATTTTTTTTGACTGTTCAAAATAACAGGAAGGAAAACTGATATTTTTAGCTTGAAATCCAAGAAGAATCATTTTGAATTAATGGAATTGCAAATATTTTCAATGTTAACATTACACAATCCAATTATAATAGGGGTATTTGAGAGCGTTGAATCCATTTCTCCATTAAAAACAACCATTTCATCAATCCAAAGTTGTAATTTTGGCAAAGATTCCCTAATAGAATTTCGGTAATAACAAAGGAGAAAAGATAAAAAAGTAAAATGCTTAGTTGCATTCTTTACAATAACTCAAACTCATGGAAGAAAAGAACATGAGTTTA
>JASDQU010881257.1:27825-38169 GCA_032191745.1 Picea mariana | reverse complement strand
GTTGAATCCATTTCTCCATTAAAAACAACCATTTCATCAATCCAAAGTTGTAATTTTGGCAAAGATTCCCTAATAGAATTTCGGTAATAACAAAGGAGAAAAGATAAAAAAGTAAAATGCTTAGTTGCATTCTTTACAATAACTCAAACTCATGGAAGAAAAGAACATGAGTTTAGACATCAAAACTAGATAATCACCCCCCTTAAAGTGTTGATGGGGTGTGCATGAAAGGACACACCCCCAAAGCCAAATTGAACCAGTGTTAGGAAACCCTAAATCATGTTGCAACACCCCAACATGTCACCAATAATTATGGTGCGAGCTTTGTTGCAACACACATTAGTGCTCTTTGGTGAACAACATAAAGTCTCCAAGATCGACTTTGTCTATCTAGCAACAAAAAACATGGGACCAATGAAAAATCCAAGAGCACTGAGAATATGAAACTTTGAAACCAATAACACATGCCAATCATAGAAGACAATACGTCACATGAAATAAATGGCATCGTTAACACAACTCATTTCGAAATAACCTCCCAAAATGTAAACCCCACTAAAAAACAATTATAATTGATAGAAACCACTAAGATAAATAGGAAAAAGTGCCTTTATCACAAACCAAAAACCATCCCACAATAAAGTTGAGACAAACCAAAAACCATTGCACAATAAAGTTGAAACAAACCAAAAACCAACAAACCTCAAACTAAACCATAAAGCAAAACCCCAAGCTATTCACCATAAGTGATATTTGTTAACCACCTCCTCACTTCCCCCAACCTTCAACTCATTTTTTACATTTTAAAAGGTGAAACCCTAATAAAAATTTGAGAGCGACAACGCTAAAAAAGATGAAAACAAATGCCTTTCCTTCCCATTTCTCCATCCTATATAAAATTGGCATTGGCTAAAAGTTCTATCTTTTGAGTATTTTTGGCCTGAATCCGACGATGTAAATTTGGACAAAATTGCTATTTTCTGTTGTTTAAATTGCATTTTTGAATGCATAAATGGATTCAGTGTGATGAAAAACCCCTGAGACACTTGGATTATACAAACTTAGCCACTCAAATCTGTAAATCCAACCATTCCTCCCTTCCCCCAACCTTCAACTCGTTTTTTACATTTTAAAAGGTGAAACCCTAATAAAAATTTGAAAGTGATAACGCTAAAAAAAATGAAAACAAATGCCTATCCAACGATGTAAATTTGGACAAAATCGCTATTTTTTGTTGTTTAAATTGCATTTCTGAATGCATAAATGGATTCAGTGTGATGAAAAACCCCCCAAAAATTAAGATTATACAAACTTAACCACTCAAATCTGTAAATCCAACCATTCATCACCAATTTGAAGTAAAATAAAACAAAAAAAATTGCAAAAAAACCCTTAAAAAAGAAGAAGAGTAAAACATTTTTACTACTGCAATAAAATTTAGGTCAATGAAATCTTGCTCAAACCCCAACTTCCTTCCTACCCACTCTCAAGTGCAAGAAATTGTTGTAGTACGACTCGGGTGGAGGTTACACGGGTTCGTATCACACATTTGCGTACAAGGATCTCCATGGATTTCAAATCAGAGCATCATTTGGAACTTCATACACGTATTACCCATGCTAATCCTTATCGCTTACACAAATAACGAGGGAGGGCTTGTCTTTCCGTCAGTCATGGCCACCGAACACATGGACCCATGGAGGTTGGAAGGTACTCTAATTCTCTGGGCCGAGCCCCACAATGCATGAGATAACATTTTAATTTGAGCTGCAAATAACTTCAATCTTTGAAGTTCAAAATTTTAATTGGTTGCAATAATCTCCGTCATCAGTGTCATGTCTTAAAAAGACCTTTTATCTCCTCTGCTCATTTATGTCCGTTCCGTTAATCATTCTGGTGCTAAAATTGTTGTTTTTTAAACTTTTCTTCATTTTATTGAAATTTGAGAGTTCATAATTTTAGAATTAACTAGTATTTTAGTCAAACCCAAAACTTAAAACGGTAAAAATTCTAAATCTATCAAAATTCTTGACTGTCTGTTTAACTGAATTGCAAAAGAAAAATGTACTACACAGTTAGAGGGCTCCTACAATTATCCGATGGATCAAAACCCTTGACTGGGCCTCTTCGCGCATTTCCCTTCCCTTGGACGGCCTCATAAATCGATTTCGATTTGGAGGGTGTTTGACTAATTCCACTTTTAGTTGTTCTATACAAATCAAACCGGTTCGTATTTCTTCTCCACAAACTGGTCTTTGAAAATGGCGAAAGTAGTGTTTTGGCACGTCAAAACTGAGATCCACGGGGACAGGTGATTGGATTACTACATACATGATGACAAAATTGAATGCAGAGTCCCGCCCAATACACAACAGTGTCGACAGGATAAATTTCGTGGGTCGAGCTGGGTTGCTGACATGGATGCCAACAAAGCAGCTTCCGAGCTTCCAAATTCTTGTGTGTATATAGAGCAATCATAACGCTATACCGTATAGTATTTATTTATGATATAACAAGCCGGACAAGATTACTCTCTTGGAAACGAAGCATAATCGTAATCGTCACATTGGGGGCCTGGCGCATCGGTCGGTCCATGGATCAAGCATGCAGCGGGATCTGAGAAGCTGCATTTTTCGTTTTTCTCATTTTCTCAGAAGGGTGTCAGTGTCTCCTGCTGTTGCTCCATTTGACCTCTGCATTTTCTAGCCCTGAGCCAGCTTGTGCCCCATTTGATCTCTGCGTTTTCTAGCCCGCATCCAGCTTTTGCCATCCTCTGTATTGTATTTACCTATTGCAAATTTGGAGTAGATTGTACCGACCTGCTGTAAATTTGGAGTACAGGATCAGAATCTCATACCTATATTGAGATTGAGCTTTTCCTTGGAGGACTACTGTTACAGCACATGTGAGCATGGCCCTCTTCAAGAAATTCTTCTTCAAAAAACCCCCAGATGGGCTACTTGAAATTTCAGAACGACTCTATGGTATGCATCACACCAATTCCTTGCTAATTTTTATCTTTTTTGCATTTTTTTTGGGGAAAAATAAATTTTCCGTGACCCAATTTCATGTTTGGAGAACTCAAATGAACTTCTAGATAACCCAAATCAATCATTTGAAGTACCCATAGAGATTTCTCGATAACCTAACTGAGATTTTTCTATTTTGTTTTTAACTGAAATTTTCTATTTTGTTTTTAACTGAAATTTTCTATTTTGGTTTTGAGCTGATTTGCTGTCCAAGGAGATTGAATTTGTGGCATGCATTATGCAGTGTTCGATTCCTGCTTCACAACAGACGTTTTGGAGGAGGAAGATTATAAGATTTATATTAAAAACATTGTGATCCAATTAAGAGACCAATTCCCGGATGCCTCATTTCTGGTGTTCAACTTCAGAGAGGGCGAGAGGAAGAATGAAGTGACAGACATTTTGTCTCAGTATGACATGATGACTGTCATGGAATACCCCAGGCAGTTCGAGGGCTGCCCCTTGCTGCCTATGGAGATGGTCCATCATTTTCTGCGGTCGGGTGAGAGTTGGCTGACATTGGAAGGCCAGCACAATGTAGTTCTGATGCACTGCGAGAGGGGAGGATGGGCTGTTCTTGCCTTCATGCTGGCTGCCCTTCTCATTTACAGGAAGCAGAATACATGCGAGCAGAAGACCTTGGAAATGATTCACAAGCAGGCCCCCAAGGAGCTTCTACATCTATTATCTCCTCTGAGTCCAATCCCATCTCAGATACGGTATCTTCAGTATATATCTAGGAGAATCACTGGGTCTGAATGGCCTCCGCCAGAAAGGGCTTTGACCCTTGATTGTGTTATTCTTAGAATCATTCCAAACTTTGACGGTGAAGGGGGATGCAGACCAATTTTCCGGATATTCGGGCAGGATCCCTTCAGTACCGAGGATAGGACACCCAAAATGCTCTTTTCTACGCCAAAGAAGAGCAAGAATGTTAGACATTACAGACAGGTTAAATATTTCAGCAAATTTATGGTTATTGTCAAATTTTGTTGGCCAGCCGGCCTTTATAGCATTAGCATTTTCAGCTTACAAAATATCTCAAATATCTCAACACTGATAGTTAATGTTCCTGGTGGAAGATCTTCCAAACAATTGCATTGACTTTTTATCTTCCCGTTGCAGGCAGATTGTGATGTTGCTAAAATTGACATTCAGTGTAACATTCAAGGTGACGTAGTCCTTGAGTGCATTAACGTTGATTCAGATCTGGCACGAGAAGAGATGATGTTTAGGATAATGTTCAATACATCATTTGTACGATCCAATATTTTGATGTTGAACCGGGATGATATTGATATTCTCTGGAATGCCAAAGACTGTTTTCCAAAGGAATTCAGAGCAGAGGTCTGACTTCAATGCCCTCTTTCACATGGGGTTTATTCGAATGGCAAATTTTCTTTTCAAACTCGCACTTATACCAAGAAGGTCTAGTGGATAGTCTTAGAACTGATAGTGTTACCAGTTTTACATTTTAATCTAGGATATCTGTTAGCTTCCCTACTTTTGAGTTTTTTCAGTTGTCAATAGTTGCAAAAGAGATATGTTATCTCTTTTCTCTTATTTGGAGTTTATATTGTCGTAGACAGGCCACCACAAAAGTGGACATTGTTTGAATTTGTTATAATTTCTTAGAACATTTGGAAGAAAACCTCACTCAGTTATTGAAGTATTGTATATATTGTATCTGTTGAACTGAACAGGTGCTTTTCTCTGACATGGATGCTTCATCTTCTCCTCTACTTAATGTTGCAACACTGGGCGGAGAGGAAAAGGGAGGTTTGCCAATTGAAGAATTTGCAAAGGTTCAGGAGATGTTCAACAATGTCAATTGGGGGGATGAGGCTGCAATCCATTTCATTCAGAAGATTAGCAAATCAAATGCTCTGCAAGAGAAGTCGGATATAATCATACTGGATACTGCAAATAACTGGTCTCCTTTGCCTGCTAAAGGTCAATTGTCCCCATTTTCAACTAATGGAGAAGATGAAAATGATGCGAAGAAACTTCTATCCCCAAGTCTATCTTCTCAACTGAATTCCCCTTCATCAATGATGCTAAAACCTTCATTGCTAACTACTAATAGTCATGCTCTGCCTCCGCCAATAACACAACAATCAAGATTCCACAGTGCACCTGGGGCTCTTAGACTACCCGTTACATCACAAGAAACAGCAGAATATCAATCTAAACATCAGAATGCAACAGTAGTGTCTGCAGTTTCTGCTACAATACCACAATCTGCTGAAATTTCTGGATTTGAACATCCTTCAACATGCTCTGCTGTAGCATCCCCACAACCTAATCATGCTCAAGCTCCACCAGCCCCACCACCAACATTACCTCCAGGCATTCCTCAAACACCAGGCAGACAAGGTATGCCTCCACCACCCCCTCCTCCTCCCCCTTCTCTTCCTTTCAGTGGTATGGGAGCTCCCCCTTCCCCTCCTCCTCCTTGCAGTAAGGGAGCTCCTCCTCCACCTCCTCCTCCTCCTCCTCCAGGGGTTAAGGGAGCTCCACCCCCACCTCCTCCTCCTCCTCCTCCACCAGTTGGGGTTCGTGGAACTCCACCCCCCCCTCCTCCTCCTCCACCAGTTGGGGTTCGTGGAACTCCACCCCCTCCTCCTCCTCCTCCTCCTGGGGGTAAAGGGGCCCCACCTCCACCTCCTCCTCCTGGGGGTAAGGGGACCCCACCTCCACCTCCACCTCCTCCGAGTGGTCGGGGAGCTCCACCACCTCCAGGTGGTCGGGGAGCTCCCCCTCCTCCACCTTCTCTTGGGGGTCGTGAAGGTCAACCTGCACAACTGATGTTGCCAGGTGGGAAAGCACCGGTTAATGCTTCAACACCTCCTACACTCAGTATTCAAGGGAAGGGAACCACCACAGCCTCTAGTCCAGGGGTAAAGAGTTTGGGATCTGCAACTAGAGCTGGATCAACACTTGCCACAACACCAAGAAGAGCAGCTTTGAAGCCATTGCATTGGGTGAAAGTGACAAGGGCAATGTCAGGCAGCTTATGGGCGGATGCTCAAAAATATGATGAAGCAAACAGGTATTTCCCTCAGATTGTGCACATTGTGAATCGTGATTCTACCATCTTATAGCAAAATTTTCCAGCCAAAAGGGTGCATTCTTTTCAAGCCATTAGAAATTTATGCAATTTGAATGTTTCCTGTTTGTATTGTCAGGGCACCTGAGTTTGACATGTCAGAACTTGAATGTCTTTTTTCTACTGCGTTGCCGACTTCAGATCATAGTGGTTCAGGGGATAAAGCAGGAGGGCGCCGAGCTTCGCTTGGGTCGAAAGTGGATAAAGTACATCTGGTAATGGATTCTTTCATTTACCAGGAAGATCTGCAGAGTTCAATGTTTATTGCATTATTCTTGTGCCAACTCCACATTCCCAAATCAAGGGATAATTGGTATACTTTATTGTAATGGTGTTTTATCTTTAATTTTCAACAGCAAAAGTAAAAGGTAAATAGTGGGCAAAATGTTCTGGAGCTTTGCGCTGTTTATTCTTAGTGGCTCACATTATAAATCTTTTGATGGCTGGATGCAGGTTGATTTAAGAAGGGCCCATACCTGTGAAATTATGCTCACAAAGGTCAAGATGCCATTGCCTGATGTGATGGTAAGCTTTATGGTTAAAATAAACATATAAACTCTCTTTAGCAGATATCTTTTATGAAGGGGCAAGAATAAAGCCACTTCATTGGAAATCTTTGCACGAAAATATTCTCCATGCTGGACAATAACATGGATTGCCTTCTTGCAACATTTACATGCATAAAATATCGTTGCCACTTAGCTGTGAGTTGTGACTATGCAATTGAGCTCGAGAGCATGTCATAATCATTTGATGCTTTAAATGGTACTAAAATTTAGATATGTTTATTTTCAGTTGTTAGCAACCATAGAAAACCTTAGATTGGGCAATACCAAGTTTCACTGCAGTTCATGGCTATTTCCGTGTTTATATATGTAGGTTTAGCTGCCTATCATGACATTTTTATTTTACAAACCAGCCTTGTTTATGATTCTATAATAGTTCTCTCAATCTCTTTCAACGAGATGGATTAGAGTAAGTGATAGATGATCCCTTCAGCAAATGGTAGCACACAAAGTTTTCTTCTTTCCTATGCTTTATTGGGATTTACATTGCTGATTTCTGACTTCTGTCTTTGGACTACAGAGTGCAGTGCTAGCTCTAGATGATTCAATTTTAGATGTTGACCAGGTGGAAAACCTCATAAAGTTTTGCCCAGTAAAGGAAGAGATGGAACTATTGAAGGTAGGCAGGATTCAGCATCAGAGATCGTTTTTCAGAAGCAAGGGTGCTATTTTATGTTGTTTTGCATTAATGTTTTCTTTGGTATCAAACTTTGTTACAGAATCTTTTGTCAGTTTTTTTATTACATATTCTCAATAGTTATTGTTTCAGCTGAAATTTTGCATACTATTTTATAACACACTTCTAGGTTTCAATACTGTGAATGAAACCTGGTGCTTTTCAAATATTCAGGGCTATGCTGGGGACAAAGACAACCTGGGCAGGTGTGAGCAGGTTTGGACATCTCTCATACTTTTCAATAAGTGGATTTGTCAATTGGATTTACCTTTTAGTCTAGTGTCAAGTTGATTGGTGGCTAGATGCACACAAAGTATGGGTTAGCCTACAATAAATGATTGAATAGTTCTAAACAGAGAGTCCACATTTTAGTATCGGGCTGAGTATGGGCATGTCTTTCCAAAACCTTTTGGTAGGTCTGCTGCAGTATCATTTCTGTCTTGTGTTCTACATTGTTCTTGCATAGCTATACAAGGCACATAAATTACATTGATTTCTCATAGGGCCTTCTAGTTATTGACATGTTGTATAATAAGGATCATGGTGATCTGTCTTTTGGGGCATGAGATGGAGAAAAAGATTCACAGAGATTATGTAGTTCTATTCATGGTGAAGCACTTCCAGTGCTGGCTTCTAAAATTTTTAAAGGATTATACTAAGTTCATATCGACACGTAGAATAATAGTGCATTAAAGTTGCTGATGGCTACTGCACTCTATACCATGACGGATTTCCTTATAAAAGCTCTAACTTTACTATATGCAATGCACAAAATAACTTATGTCCTTTCCCTTGAGCGGTTATTTAATTTTGGTCGTGTTGCCACCTTTATACACACCTGGGTGACGTGGAAGAAATCTTCAATCTACTTGGTGTGTCCTTGGGGACAAGTCTCAAGTCAAGGTGATGTCACCTGATCCTCGACTCCTTCATCTGGGCCAATTCCTAGCGAAGCCAAGGGGGGTAGTCCCTAACAAAATATACTAAGGCTTGAAACTAGTCTGAGTACAAGAAAATGAATGTAGGTGTTTGTTGCAATAAAGACAATTATAACAGGAGTAAATCTACACTAGCAGCATATATCATTCATACATTCATGAAGTAAAAAGACTTATGGAAGAGATATTCAATTAGTAAAATACTTGCACAAGAAATAGTCAAAGGATACATGTGCTTGCAAATAAAATAACCATAAGCATAAATAAATACTTCAATGAATAAAGTAATGCTTTGCAAAATTGAATGTTTGAAGCAGATGGCTTCTTAAAATGTAGAAAATTTATACCAGTGCCAATGAGATCGTGTAATGTGCTGCTGAAAATGTGATGTACCCTGTGGAGATTGCTTTTAGAGTTTGATTAATGTTCAGATATGATTATTATTGCATAGAAATAAAACTAATCTAGATGTGGCCTCTAAGAGGATATTTCTTAGGATGGAGGTTGAGCTTGCAGAATATCCTAGGATGGAGGTTGAGCTTGCCGAATATCCAACAGGGAGAATATCCCTCTGATTTTGCACACAAGCTCAAGAGAATGTGGGAGATCCGACATGGAGAACTTAGATCTCAAAGTTTCCACCGGATTTCTTACACAAACTCTCTTAAGTTTCCATGATGGAATTTGTGTAGTAAAGCATAACAGTAATATCTTTTAAAATTTAATGAGTAAAACAACTAGATCTAGAGTTTAGACATCAATCTCCACTGCTTGTACAGATCTAGGAGATCTAAAGAGTAAGACTGTCATACAGATCTGAATTCAAATACAGATCTAAACTCAGCTTAGATAAAGACATACAGATCTAAACTCAAAATAGATAGAGACATACAGATCTGAACTCAGCGTAGATAAAGACATACAGATCTAAACTCAAAATAGATAGAGACATACAGATCTAAACTCAGCTTAGATAAAGACATACAGATCTAAGCTTAAAACCAATCTGATCATTAAACCATCAATCAAACTGTAGAAACAGAGAGGTAAACTTAATATATTGTTTAGATCTAATAACTGTTAATGCTGGAACATAGATCTAGATAGATCAGACTGTATAGAACTCAAAACAATATACTAGATCTGAAAATGGTGGATAGATAGCATACCTTGTTCTGAACCTTACCTCTGAAGAAGTCACAGCCAACAAGAAGGATATAGAACCATTTGTAATTATGCTCAGGTAAAGTCTAGGTCATAGATCCACCTTATAGGTTGGATCTCCTGCCAAGAGATGAAGAAACTTTCTTGCCGTCAAAGGGATAGGGCCACAAAGACCTCTCACTGTCAAACCCTCACACTAACAATAGGTGAATGCATGCAAACCCTCACACATAATTGTTATGGACAAAAACCCCTTACACAGGAAAGCCAACAGCCAAAGAAAGAGTCATAGTCTGGACACAAGAACAAACACCCCACAGCAGAAATGGAGGACAGCACCCACAGCCATATCCCAGCAATCATTTGGAGAGGGGCTGTACCACAGTCAGCTTACACAGAAGTCACAAGGAGAGGCCACACCACTATCAACCCTCACAACAATTAAAAGGGCCGCACCCTACAAGCTCATCACAGCAGGAAGAGGGGCCGCACCCTAAAGGGTCACCATAGCAGGAAACAAAGGGGGGCCGCACCCTAAGGGCTCAACACAGCAGAAACAAGAGGTGCCGCACCCTAGTCATACCACAGTAGAACAGGAGGGGCCGCAACCTAGTCACCCCACACAGCAAAGGAGAGATCCGAGTCACCTATACTTACTTCACAACAGCAATGGGAAGGACAGAGCCACCCTGCACTCACTCCACACAGCAGATAGGAGGGCCGCACCTACCAGCCAGCTCATAACAGAAGGAGCCGCACCAACCTCAAACAACACTCTATAACAGATTTAAAGGATGCCGCTCCAAGAGCATGAACAGAAGAAGGGGCCGCAGCTAGAGAAGGATCAGCTCTCATCAAAACA
>JASDQU010881257.1:15760-27109 GCA_032191745.1 Picea mariana | reverse complement strand
GCATGGGTACCCTGGACATTTCCAGGGGCCCTAGACATATCTAGGGGCTTTAGCTGCTTAGTCTCAGACTAAGAACCCCAGTCATATACCGGGGGCCCTAAGAAGGGTCTTTTGCCATGGCACTGACTGTTTGGTCCCAGACCAAATACCCCAGGAGTGCACTGGGGGCCCTAGACCTCAGCTAGGGTCTTTGCCATCCTCCCGGAGATTGGCTCTTGCAGCTGCTATAAATTTAACATTCCATACCAGAAATAGCTCCTAAAGATTGTCGTAGTTAATCTACTCCGCACTGACCAACCTGATTTTGTGTGGAACTTACTTCCAAAGGTTCGAGGCTAAGCTCGCAATTGGAAGGGTTAGGAACAAGCCACCGGGAGTTGAGGGGAAATGTTTATTTTAGAACAATAAAAACTGAAATAACTTGCAGAAAAGTAAATGTTGTGCTAATTACTAAATCCACACTGACCAACCTCTTTACAGAGGAGCTGAGGGGATTGGTTTATTTGCCAACAGAAAATAAAGACAGGAAAATAAAATGTTATCTAATTACTACTGTCCACACTGACCAACCTCTTTGCAGAGGAGCTGAGGGGACGGGTTTATTTGCTTCAAAATAAATGCTGAAATTGAACTAACTAAGCAATGTAACTTGCAAAAAAGGAAATTTGATTTTAAGATTGTATTTACTTTTTACTTTACTTTACTATGTGAAATTGCAAAAAAAAATTAAAGCAAGAAAGCAGGAAAATGAAAAGAGACACCACACCACAACACCGGTCCCCCTGATGGGAAAAAAGACAATGGACACTTTCAGGAGCTCACACCTCTATTTATTACGGTTTCAATTCTCTTTCCTTTTTGGAAGACTTTATGCCTTTTGGAATGCTTGAGATCCTTAATAAGAGAGGATCTACAAGATTACAAGTTTGAAGAATTATTATGGATGAAGGAAGTTTGCTCCTGGGGTCCCGAATGGTCCTAATCTTCAAAATTTGGGCAGAGCTTCCTCTTACCTGTTCTTCAAACCTGCAAAAAACAGCAACTTAGTTGGGGCAAAGATGCCCAAAAAGCCACTTGAAGTCTCTGCAAAAAGGTGTTAGTTTATAGTGAAAAAATTGCCAAAATTTCTAAGTAAAATTCATGCTAAAACTTGAAATTTTTTAGAGATTTTTGGGCTGCGTTTTAGGACAGAAAATGAAAGAACTTTGATTTTGCCAAATAAAAGAAATGAAGCTCAATCAATCATGCCCCTTCAAGCCTTTATATTTTGAAGAAAAGAAACTAGCAACAAAGGAGCTTTTCTTAACTAGATCTAGCTTTAGATAGATGAAAAGAAATGCCTAGATCTAGATACTTTGCAAGCAAAATGGAAACTAAGTTAAACTTTGGATTCAAATCTAGCTTCTTATGCTTGCATAAAGGAAGTAACCAAATAACTTTGGAAGAATGTGAGAGGGAGAAAGGAAGAAAGTCTTTCTTCCAAGAATTGAAAACATGGGCTGTGGAGTCCTCAATGAAGAGTAGAGGGAGCTTTACTCCTTGATAATCTTGGACAAATGAAGGTTGAAGCTACAACCATTCAATCCTCCAAACTTGAAGAACCTGTAAACAAATGCACTTCCACCCTGCAAACACTGTTTAAGCAGGTCTCTCCTACATAAAACAAAAACTCAGATTTGCATGTTAGTTTAACCAAAAAGTGACATGCAATATAAAAGTTTGTGAATTATAAGAAAATAAATGAGATTAATCTAATCAGATTTACCTCACTCTACTGTATGACAACATACTTTCAAAGCCTTTGCAATAGATATACAAAATTGAAGCAAAATACAGATTACCTCACAACCATAGCATAAGATTCAAGCATCCATGCATAGCATCAACACAGATGGACCTCCAAAGTCTCTTTATTCAATCTTAGAAATGAAGAATACAATATAGCTCTTATAATCAATAATTTTTTACCCAATCTCCAACCAATTAACAAGGTAGGGGTCGACTTTCCTTTATAGCATTTTGGGTGGGAGATCCAAGGCAAGGGTGTGAGCTAATAAGTGAGAGAGGGCGCACATCTCAAAGCAAGTTTGACAAGTGGATGAGTGGATGTGAGCCATGTCTCAAGTAAGTGAAGTGAACTCACCACAAATGGGTGTGGAAGTGAGAGAGGGGGCGCCACATAGCCAAGGGAAGGTGGAGACCTCCCTTGGGATCTTCACCAACTACCACAATGCGCCATCTCACTAAGTAAGTGCACCTAGCCTCTTTGGGATCTCCATCAAGTGGAGAGAAGTCCCCACTTAACTCCTTCTCAAGTGCCACTAACTTTAAGTGAAGTGGGAGAGAGAATTAGTTAACTTAAAACATGTTTGAGACATGTTTCCACAAAAATAGCATTGCTGATTTTTGTCTTTATTTTGTCTTTTATTTTCCTTTTTCGAGAGAAATTGACTTTTTAATGAGAAAAACTCATTATTTATCCTTGAAAAGATGGTATTTAGGTAAAGTGGGTATTTTGGATGTGAAAACAAATACCCACAAGGCATATAATGCCTCCTACTAATGCGTTTTTAACTTATTGACCAATTACAATTAAAATACCCTGATTTGCGGGAAATTTTTTGTTTGCAAAAAACATTAAAAAACCTAGGGGGACATAGCGCAATTTCCATATGACTCAATTAAAGATGACCTAGCATGGTAATATAAACATTTAGACACTAGACATTGGAATTCCATGCCAAGGCCTAACCACCAGCACATACTCCAGCTTTGGAGGTGATTTGAGTGAAAAAACTTAGAAATTATAACTTGCCTAGGCAAGAGATAATTGAAAAGTGAAAAAAACACTCTAGAGTCTATGCTCGTGATAAAGTCTTGGATGGTCAAGTCTTTTACAACTTCATCATGCTAATCTCATTTATTACAATGCCCCACAGGGGATGGAAATGCGAAAAAGGTTGGTCATAATTGACCAGCTGAACTTTTGAACACTGAAATTTGAGCAAGTGATTATTCAGTCTTTGGCGGCTCAACTGCAAGTCCAGCTAGTGCAACTCAGTGGATATCAGGTCCCTTTGCTGTCGTTTTCAGAAAGAAGGAAGAGTTAAAGAATGTTCTAGATTTAATTTGTAACCCATCATACTACTCGCTTCTTTGTGACCCAGAGTAGTAGTTTTATAGAACATTATCTCAACCATTGTTTCAGGTTTGAGGGTATGGTCTACTTGCTGATTGCTTTGTTCATTTGCACAATAGTTTGTAGTTTGCATTGTCTGGGAGAGAATAGTTTACAGAAATTTCCAACTTATAATCTCATTGAAGATGCCGATGGAATCATGGTTCAACGATGAAGAGAGTGACATGCCAGACCATCTGCCAAGGTTCATTTCCTCTGGAGGCACAAATAAGCAATTGGGGTCAGGCGCAAATCTGATTTTGATGAAAGAGTACTCCCTAGTTGTGGCAGCGTAGCTGAACCCAAGTGTCAGTGATTAATGGTTCACCCTTCAAAGGTTGTCCTGCTTTGTATAAATCAATGTTACATTTATTGTTATCGGGATTTTATGGTCGGGGGTTGGGAATATAAATTATCGGTAATATCGGGGAAAATATCGAAAATTATCCGGAAACTTAAAAAATACAAAAATAATCATTTTTTTTTTCAATTTTTTAAACTTCTAAAGCAACATCAACATCAAACAAACACATTGTCATAGAAATATGAAAATAAAACTACAATATAAGATGTCAAGTGGTACATCAGACATTGATATTGAAATATGATATCTGTCCTGAGTCATAAGTCTTGATAGGATAATACAAAATCACATCAAAACAAAAATAAGTGTATCTCATGAGGCATCTAGATACTACAAGGACAATCATGATGCACTAAGATATCAATGATTCCCTCTACCCCTTTTACGGGCAAAGGTCATCGCTGACACTTTTCCTCCAGAAGTAGTAGGTGGATGTGTCGAGGCTGAGCTTGAGGTGGAAGGTGCAACTCCTGGGGATAAGGTGGAAGCACTGGCTGTCTTTCGCCTCTTCCTCTAGTTGCCTGTTTTTGTGGAGGTGGTGGCATTGGCTGTGGCACACTCTCAATGTCCTCCTCCTGCTTCAAATCTGTCTCTCTTGGAAGTGAAACATCCTCTGATACCTCCTCCTCCAACTCATCAACATCATGCTCCTACCACTTAGGTGCCTCCTCCATGACAGGCCTCTTGATCACCACCCTCCACAAACTCGTGGTGTCAATCGCATCTAATGAAATGGCATCTGTGTTGAGTACTTTGTCAATCTTCCTAACCTAAAGCTTGAGGTTCTAGTAGACATAGATCATGTTATTGAGGCAGTGGACATCTAACCTGTACGAGGAGGATGATGTCCCATGCTCATAAATTAAAATTAATGAAATTATAAAAATTAAAATTTTAATTTGAACATTTTTAACGTGTTGCGCTTCTTGGAGTGTATTTTTTCAAAGACACTCTGGTTGTGCTCACACCCTGAAGAGCTGCAAGTTTGACTAAGCACCTGAATGGCAAGTTTTTGTAACTCTAGGAATATTCGGCCATAGTTTGCCCACCAAACATCTACAACAACGAATTATAGTTCCATCGAGAAGCAAATAGATAGAAAGGAAAGATATTGAAATTTAAAAGTTTGAAACAAATTTTACTTGTAGCTTACTTAGCATCCTAGTGGTCCTATATTGGATAGCCTTATCATAACCAATTGTCCCAACACTCGGCTTATATATCTCCATTTGTTTGGAAATCACTAAGCATTCAATAGGAGTCAACACCATTCTTTGAACACATTGGAAAAATCCATGCATAACTTCTACATCAAATCTAAATCCACATGCATAAGAGTATGCAAAGGTTGAGGTAGAGCCCTATTGCATGAATTGGACAATGGAGAGTATTGTTCCATTGCTCATTAATCACACTCCATATCTCGGCTCTTCTAGTGAATCCTTGCTCCCCCTTGTCCTTATAGTACCGATGGATAGCTTCCTTGGCCTCATACAAGTAGCCCATTGTGGGATTTTCACCATCAACCAAGCGAAGAGCCTTTACCAAAGGTTCACTAATAACACAACAACACTCCTATCCAAAAACACTGATTGTGTCTCACAAATTGGGCTATAGCTTTCCCATCCACTTTAGTGCTGTAGACACAAGCATTCCACTCATCTGAAAGAAACATCCTCTGCAACTGTAACATAGAATTGTGGAGAGACTAAACAAAAATGAAGCTAGTGGCGAAACATGTGATTGTGGGATGGACCAATTCCGTGTTCCCTGTGAGTTGTCTCATGAGTGTTAGAACACACACACACATATATTGTGACACTCCTAGTTAACTCAACAATCTCCTTGATACAAGGAATTTTGCCCATGTTCTCTAGCATCAAATCAATGCAATGTGCGGCACAAGGAGTCCAATATAAGGTTCAATACCTCTCTATGAGCAACTTGCCAACAACAACATAATTAGCAGCATTGTGCGTAATGACTTGGACAACATGCCGTGGACCTATCTCTGGGATGAAGCCATCCAAAAACTCACATAGTAACTGTGCATTTTTAACATATGCAGATGCATCAATAGATTTGATAAACATTGTCTCCTTGGGACAATTAACCAAGAAATTTAGAATGGACCTGCATTTCCCATCCAAATGTCTGATGTAACAATGCATCGCGTGATCTCCCATGATTCCCTAAGCTCACCCATTATCTTTGTGCAATCAACCTTTTCCCCTTGAAGAAGAGGCCCTCTCAAGTCATTATAGGACCAACAATAGCAATGACTTCAAACATGGAATGGTAGAATGGGTTGTTCTTGGCAATGTTGAATGGTATGTCACTCCATAGAAAACATCTTGCCACAATCTTGTTCGCCTCCTCCTTATCCTTTGTTTTCACTATCAATCGAATAGAAGGTTGTCCCCTAGGCATTGATCTCAAGCACAAAGAAAGGTGAGGATGTTGAGGCGCTGGACATTGTGAAAGGTGAGCTCGATGATTGGCTTTCCCCCACCTTTGAGATGCTTGCAGTTCTATTTGCAAGCTCAAGCCTCATTTCTTCCCTTTGATGTCTCTTCCTATTCATATAAAAAATTGATTTATTTGCAACGTGGACTATTTTTGGGGTAGATGCCGGGCAAATCCCCACTTCATTCCCTGAGATTTTGGCAAGGTGGTATTTCAAGCAGCTGATTCTGCCAAACATTTCCATTCCACATAGCTTGCAATTCAGCCTCATTCTATTATGACCATCAAATGGTAGACCATACTCCCACATTGGGTCCAATGGCATTGGGATTTTGAAATGTGTAGAGCACTGATTAAATTTGTAACCTATGGGACAAAACAAATGGGGAAATTCAGAATCCAAATCCACAAAAAACTTAAAGAATGCTGCAATTAAAATATCATAGCTACATAAGTGTTCAATTCCCCCATTAAAAAAGGGCAAGAAGAGGTTATCTAATGGACATTGCAAACCCTATACTAAATCTTGAAAAACAAAGAAAATAAAGGCACAATTTTTTTTTACATACCTGGGAATATAGATATGGTAGATTGGAGTAAATCCATACTCCAGAAATGCTTAGTTGATGGCAATGAAAACTACAGATTTCCCCTTGTTTGCTTGATGGAAAATGGTCACAATATTCTTAGAGCTCAATACCCCTTAACAACTTTTGCTAAATGAAGTAAAAGAATCCAAAATCGCGTCTTAAAGCAGGCTGAAGATGAGCCGGGTGATAATTTCAAACTGTGAATTTATCGTGATAAATAGCGACGATATTATTGCTGAGGTGGGTTTTGGCGATAATATCGCGATAATTCCAATATTATCGCGATAAGTGTAACACTGACTATGAATGGGCTGTTCGTGGTGCCTAGTGTATTCTCAGTCAATTATAATGCTTCTGGAGTTTAAAGGAAGCACTTTCAAAAAAAATCTAGTTGAAGATAGTGAAAAGTGCTCACTCTATCGAAGTGCTTAATTTATCAAGTTTACCACATATACTGTGTACACATATTAATGCCTTGAGTGTTATGATGAGGTTTAAAGAATTTTAGTTTGACTGGTAGAAATTGGCAGATGTCCATGACAGGGAGCTCTATATTTGCTGTATAAAAATGCAAACATCATTTGATATTGTGCATCTCCTGTATGAGTAGAAAATGGATGGGAATGATAGGCCAGAACTTGTATTCATTGACCAAGACGAAAGGAACACGTATGTAATTACATTTGTTATGTATATCATGGTGTTTATAACTTTATATCATTATGACTACATACATAATTCATGTTATGATCGATTGCATGAACGACTTTGCGATAGCTGATAGTTGCAAGGTGTGAGATTCTAAACTCATGTATATCATGTCTGCCACCACCATGCTAGCTACTAATTTGTGAAGTTATTGTAGTGTTCTCCTCGGGTACAAAAATTTAAGTCATCTTTTTTGAATATGATGGTGAAGAGAATCTGTAACTTATTGGGATGCATTTTTCTCGGCAGTTTTTCTTGGAGATGATGAAGGTTCCAAGAGTGGAATCAAAGTTACGAGTATTTTCGTTCAAGATTCAATTTGCTTCTCAGGTAAGTTAGTTTGACAATCCGTCTCACCTGACTTTGGCCTTTCTTATAAACACACAACATATGATGCCATCCATAAAATAATTTTTTGTCTAATATAACGTGTTTATTACTGCACCTTTATAGGTATCTGACCTAAGGAACAGCCTCAACATTGTGAATGAGGCCTCTAGAGAGGTGATTAGTTTTGTTGCTCATATCTATGAATCTTGGAGTTAAATGGTTGTGTTTCTATTATCGATCTGCATTGCAAATTTAAGATATATGAAATTTAACAGGTCAGAGAGTCTGTTAAGCTACGGAGAATTATGCAGACAATCCTTTCCCTAGGAAATGCATTGAATCAGGGAACTGCAAGAGGTGAGGTAAATTTACAGGAAGTGGAGTAAATAGTGAATTTATGTTATATGCAATGTAATAGATTTTAGTGCTCTTCTAATAACTTTATGAGATGTGAATTTTTTGATAGGTTCGGCAATTGGGTTTAGGCTGGACAGTCTTCTGAAGTTAATTGATACACGTGCCCGCAATAACAAGATGACACTTATGCACTACCTGTGTAAGGTTTGTTCAGTGTGTGCTTGAGCCAAGTCCTGGTGTTTTATTCTGTCTGCATTTATCTGGGGTATTTCAGGGATGGATGTACTAATGTGTCAGATGTTTTGTATTATCTTATTAACATTAGACAGAAATATGGAGTGGGTTCCTAATAAGCATAGAGCTACATTTCAGCCTTGAGCTCTGCCAACTTAAAATCAATATCTTTAAACTATTGCTTTCTGATTGAGTATTTTGCAATGTTCCACCAAGTTTCTGTGACAGGGGAGTGCGGGAGCAGGGAGATCTACATGGGGGACATGTGGGAGCACCCCAAAATTTTAGGGAAATTCAGGGGGGCAGGGTGATGTCAGGGTCCCTAGCATAGGGGTCCCTGTCTCTAAAATTATAAAAATAAAAATAATAATGATAAAACCCCAACAATAACAATTCATCCCACGCAATGTCATCATTGTGCAATTTAGTGGAAACGTTATAATCCTGCCAATCCTAAAATCCTGAAAGCTGTTAAGTCCACTGAATTCTGAATGGGATACGAAATTCTACTTTCTCCATATGAAGTTGGATGAGGTTGGAACCACTCTAAAACATCCTGAAACAATTAATAGGTAATGTTAAAAATTTAAGTAAAAGTTGACATTCTTCTTTATCTTAACTTTTCTTTCCAAAAGTTGACATTCTCCTTTATCTTACCTTTTCTAAAAGTAAAAGGATAGAAAATGTAAGATATAGGGAAATGTCAACTTTTGTATATAAAAGGTAAGATAAAGGAGAATGCCAACTTTTACTTTAACAATTTAATATTACCATTAATTACCAAGGTCACAAACTCCTCAAATATCTGTCCCCTAAGGTAAGATAAAGGTGAATGTCAATTTTTACTTTAAGAATTTAATATTACCATTAATTACTAAGGTCACAAACTCCTCAAAGCTCTATCCCCTATCTTTGTTCTATCTTAAAGGGTTGTTGGACAAAAACTCGAGGGGGGGGGGGCTCTCAGACACTCTCCTTTTGGGGAAATGTGTCCCCCACACTGGGAAACGTTTCCCCAAGTTTCCCCAGGTGCCCCCCCACCCACGGAGCGTGGGAAATGTGGGGGGCGTGCCCCCCACCCTAGGGGATGCATCCCCATGGAACACTGGTATTTTGAAATTCTAAGATAGATTTTTGTACTTTGAATGCATTTACTGCAGAATACTTTGAAACTTAGTGATGGATCCTTTTGGTTTTGATAATTGATTTTAAATTCTGCCCCCTGCTTGTTATTTTGGGATTGAACAAACACAAAATTTCATCCCGATGTTTCTGTCACTTTCAGTCCAAGTTGAACTTCATCCCCTTGTTATTGTTGTTAACCTTTATCTGTCTTTCAGTTGAGGTAGCTTGAAATGTTAAAACTTAAGATAAATATTTCTGCTTGGTCATAATTCTTGCAGAAGCTGAAATGATGTGAAAGTTACAAAGGTAAGCTTGTGGGCATGCTTTTAATGTTTTTAGAATATACTTCCTATTTGTAAATGTGGAAACATTTAATACAAAATATGACTTTGAAGCGAATATGAAAGAAGAAAGAGACAAAAGGAGAAGGAAACAAGGGATGAGTCACATATGGAAGTCGAAGTGAAAAAGGCATGGAGAATTCAAAAGGTCAAGGAGGAAGCTGAATGACCTATTGGAAATCCTTTATATATACACTGAGTCAGGGATTAAGGTGTGAGGGAATTGTATTTTGTGTAATATGCAAGATATTCTTTCACATATCTTTGTGCATAGCGTGCTTCATTGTTTATGTTGTATATTATTGAATTCATGTTGCACAAATAATTTGATGTTACGCACACATATTAACAGAAATGGATATTTTTGTATTAAAATAAGGCTGCAGCTGAACTGTCCAGCAGGATAAATACAAAATTTATATAGCAGAACTGTCTTGAGCACTTCATAATTTTTCAAAAATTCAACACTACTATCCACTGTCTGCACTATCCTTAGAGTTCTGAAACTACTACTAACTATTTAGCATGCATATATCTGCACAAACTGCCCGAACATAAATACATCTTTACAAAACATTTCAAAATCTAAAGATTAAATGGGATCATGCCCACTTAAGGGCTTCCAATTTGCTACCATCCTTGGATGATTGGATGACAGAAGACTGTTTTTTTGCTTGGGCTGGATCCTTTCGCACTGTGTCTTACTCGTTTGCCATCAAATGGTCCACCCCAAATGAGCCCACAGAAAGAACTGGAGGAACTACAGACTTTATCACCTCAATAGCAGACCTTTTCTCCATTTTCATCTTTGCAATTCTGTTCTGCAGCATCCCCATTTCTCCTCCATTTCATCAAGCCTCTAGGAATAATTTTCCATGTAGATTTCGAACTGCTTTTGCTTGTTTTTGATATACTCAGCCTGTAAATTTGAGCCAATTACTTGTCTTTGCAATGCCCGAGCCTTCATTGCGTTTCTTCTCTCCCTTTCTTTTGTCCATGTTAGAATTAGGGTGAAAAAGCAAAACAATAGTATCTTTTGATTTCAGTGATCAAAACAGCTAAATCTATAAATCAACAGAGTTAGAACACTTAGAATTTGGATCTAAGAGAGACAGCAATAAACTTAGAAATAGAAACTCTGATCTAATGAGAATAGAAACTCAGATCTAATGAGAAAGTACTCTGCTGATGTAACAGTGAACAGATCTGGATAAAACTGAACAGTACAATAGATCTATAAGGCTATACACAGATTTTTATATCTAACAACTAGTCTGATCATTACACAATAGAATAGCTTGTAAATTCAAAGTATAGCTTCAGATCTACTCAATGCTGACTAGATTAAAACAATTCTGAAGTAAAATCCAGTCTAGATCTGAGAGAGATGAGTAGGCAGCTTACCTGGTACAGCAGCCTTACCTTTGAAGAAAAACAATAACCATAGGAGATGTATGTTAGATTTTAGGGTAAAATGCAGAAAAAATAGTCTCTTTTAATTTTAATACACAAGACAAAATTAGATCTGTAAGTCAATCATGGATAGATCACAAGTAAAGCAAAACAGCAGCTATTTTATGGAGGAGCTCTAATCACATATTAAACACAGATCTAAGAGACTGATCTAAACATAGGGTCTATAAGACTAAACACATG
>JASDQU010881256.1:1792-25081 GCA_032191745.1 Picea mariana | reverse complement strand
TACTCATGCAAAGAATATAACACATACCCAACAACGACCTCACATATGAACCAATGTTGATCAGGATTTTTAAATCCATCTCCTCTAAAGATAGGAAGACTCATCTCATCTGCCATGGAACTGCCTAGGTTTACTGTTTGAGTAGATGTTGAACTTCTATTGATAGGGCTCTAAGGACTCTGGTGCTTCTGAATATTCTGATTACTTAGCATTTCTGAAATAACAAAAGGATTGATATTACTTACTTCAATGATCTGCGCAGTTCCTGATGATTCTGGCTTGTTCCGGTGAAGTTCTTCAACAACTTCTTCCTCTGCCCTAATGGGTTATGATTTCTCTTCATTTTTCAGATCTACCTCTTCTCTAGTGTAGAAACCCTCTTCTCCATAATTTTTCTTTAACAGGTTCTCAAAATGAACCCCTCAGAATATTCTCCCACTGAGCATATGTCCAGCTTCTGTGTCACTGTCGTTGTCCGAATTCTTGAACATTAGCCTTTTCAGATCCAACCAGTCTATTGTATCTTCAATATGTGTTTTTCATACAAGAGCATATTGATTCTCAACCTCATAAATTGCAAAACTTTCCTCGGGGTCCCTTGAAAAAGTATCTCTCGGCTTGGCTATATGATTCTACTCTATCAACATCAAACTCAGTGATATACCCTCCAATCGTACTATCAAACCAATGATCTATTGCTCGATATACAGTGTTATCAAATCTCTTAACCTTGTAGATCATTGCCAACGTCCAAACCACTGGAGGTCTAGATCTAATCTCGAACTGGGTATCTTCTAACCTAGCCAACCACTCAAACAATTCCTGATGGATTCCTCCAAAGAATATATCGTGAATGTCGGTGAAGATGTATATTTGTAGCCAATCTTTAGTACTCAGCTTAGGGTTCTTGTTTTGGTCTTCTGCGAAGTCCCTCTCTTGATCCTCTATCCACTTCTGAATCTCTATCTTTGACGGGAACCACCTTGACATTCCCTCATGAAGATTCCTGTCTCGAAAACGGAACCATTTTTTGGCACAAGGGAAGACCCAAGGTTCACTCCAAGAGCACACCAACAAGCCCTAGCTACTGGCCCTTTTGGAAACACCTGTGAAACAGATGTAGTCTCACCTTAAGCAACTATGAGGGGGTTGCAGAACAAAGATGTCTACAACCAGGGGAATATCAAGTGGAACTAGTACAACAACAACACAACATTCATCTATCACTTATCAAGCTAGATCTATCCTGTACAACTATAGATCTAATCTAACATAGCAGTGCAAATAACAATATAACAACGACATAGATCAAATCATCACTCACACACACTACACAAGATATACATGGTTCACCCTCTCTCTAGGGCTACGTCCATAGAACTACGCTTATGATTTATTAAGATAAAGACTACAGTTCTTGTCTGCACTCTTAGCTAGCATATATTCTTTGTTTTCTCTCTTTCTCTCCCCTTCCTGCGCACCCAGCTGCAGGACTTGACCTTCGTACACAACTGAAGATCTTACAATACCAGAAGGCTCTTCCACTCAACACTTCTCTCTCTTAGTACAATAATCTCTCACACAATGATAGGGCTAGATTAACAACAATATCATACCACTCTTCTACCTACCCCATCTAGGTCCTCTTGACCTTTATTTATACATTACAATACCTCAATAGCCTTAGGCTGAAAACTAGGTTCCAAAACCCTAGATACCAAAACCCTAGGTGTCTAAAACCCTAGGTCAACTTGACCCACTTTTTTCGGGCTTCACCAGCCTGTCTTTCCATCTTTCTCGCTTGGTGCTCCAAAGCATCCAATGGTGGATTTTTCCACTTGCTGAGTTTTCCTCGATCCTCCTCCCTTGTTGACCTATCAACCTTGATCTTCTCATCCAATGGCTTGCTTTTCTGTACTTCACTCCATCTTTTCTACTCTTTTACTCACTTCGACCCAGTGATAGTCATTGTGTCTCCCACGAAGTTCTCTTTTCACCTTTTCTTCCTTGTTCTTCGCTTCCTTCCATAACCAAGGGCCAACACAGCCCAAAAAGGATTTTTCTAGAAAGAATGTTGTGGACAAAGGAAAGAAGACAGAAGAGTCCCAGAAGAAAATACCAGAAGCAAGGAAAGAAAAAGTCACAAAAGAGGTAGAGAAAACCTCATCCTCTTTTAATTTTGAAAGTGAGATGGCCAAGATTAAAATTTCTGTACCATTCAATGAATTGATCAAGAACAATGAATATATAAATTAGATCATCAATATGGTTAAGATGGAACAAACTTCTAATACCCTAAACATACAATATTATCACCCAAGCATCTTGTTTGGCTCGTGCGTAGAGGAAAATAGTGACGCTGAAGAAGTTCCCCCTTTTTATGTTAGTATGAAAATCCATGATATGACTTTCCATAATGCCATGCTGGATTCAAGAGCATCTCATAACCTGATGCCCAAGGTTGTCTTGGACCAACTAAGCCTCGACATCACAAGGCCTTACAAAGACCTGTTCTCTTTTGATTCCAGGAAGGTGAAGTTCCTGGGTCTTATCAAAGATTTGGTGGTATCTTTAGCACAAATCCTAGCAAAGAACATGGTTATGGATGTAGTGGTTGATGATATTCCTCCCAAATTTGGAATGTTGTTATTCAGGTCATGGGCTACAAAATTAAAGGGAGCTCTTCAGATGGACACGTCATATGCCATCATCCCTATCTTTGGTCAAGACAAAAGGTTGTAAAGAGAGTTTTTTCTCAAATACATGGTCAACAAAAAATCACAGTCGAGTAATCATCCCATCTGCTCTGTGAAAACTGATTTGGGATCTTCTATTTTCTTTAATGACCTATGGTTTCAAGAGAAAGAGCCAGAAATCAATATGGTTGGCAAAGATAGATCTGATCAACAGATTGAGAAGTTTTCAGAGCAACAGGACAACACAAAAGATCAGATATGGTATATGATTTTCGATGGAGCTTCCTGTAGAGAGGGAGCAGGGGCTGGCGTATGGATCAATCACCTCAAAGGAAATTCAAAATTGTGTTCTTACAAACTTGTTTTTGAATGCACGAATAACATGGCTGAATATGAAGCATTAATATTAGGGTTGAATGTTTTGAAAGAATTAGGCACCAAAATAATATATGTACATGTAGACTCTGATCTAATCATCAATCAAATCAAAGGAATATACCAAGAAAAACATCCCAGATTGAGGGCATATAGGAACCTAGTGCTATATCTCCTTGAGAAATTTTCAGAGTATAATCTTTTAGTAGTTCCAAGAGGGAAGAATCATATTGTTGATGCCTTGGCCACTTTAGCACCAGTTTTCAAAGTTCCAATATTCCCTAGAAGAAAATATGAGGTTGAGGTCAAGTACAGGCCAACGGTACCAGATAACATTAAGTACTAACAGGTTTTTCAAGATGACAAACAAATAGAAAGCTTCCTCAATATGGAGAATGAATTTGAGAATCTGAACATTGATGATGAATACTGTGATGAATAGGTAGATGAAGATTCTTTCACAAAGGATGGACACTTTGACAATCAAACTGCAGGTAGAGATATAGTTTAGCTAAAGAGCAACATCATTCCCAAGGGTCTGGTCCCATTGGAGAAACTCTTTGATAATAATGATGTAGCCAGAAGTCCAAAAATCACAGTGAACAAAGAGGATGTAGACGATTGCAACATTGGGACTCAGGATGATCCCAAGATCATCAAGAGGTCCATAATACTCAGCCCTGAAGTCAAGGAGAAATATATCAAATTAATGAAAGAGTTCCCTGATGTTGTTTCCTAGAGCTATGATGATCTGAACGTTTATGACACTAGTATAATCCAACATGTGATCCCAATCAAAGAAGATCACAAACCTTTAAAACAAAAATTAAGAAGGATAAACCCTCTGTTGCTACCCTTGATTGAGAAAGAGGTAAATAATCTATTTGAAGCCAAGATCATAGTATCCCTGAGGTTTTCTAAATGGGTAGAAAATCTAGTGCCAGTCAGAAAAAAGAGTGGAGAAATCAGGTTGTGTGTGGACTTCAGAAATTTGAATAGAGTATCTCTAAAGAAAAACTACCCACTTCCTAAGATGGATCAAATTTTACAGAAAGTGGTGGGTTCTCAGAAAATTTCAATGTTGGATGGCTTCTCTAGATACAATCAGATTATGGTGCACCCTGATGATCAGGAAAATACAACATTCACAACTGCACAGGGAACATTCATGTATTCCAAGATGCCTTTTGGGATCATGAATGAAGGAGACACAATTCAAAGAGCTATGGACATAGCTTTTGTTGATGAAAAAGGCATATTCATTGTTATCTACCTAGATGATATCAATGTGTATTCTAGTTTAGATGAAGAACACCTCAAACATATAAGAAGGGTATTTCAGAAGTGTAGAAAGTTCAGAATCTCATTGAACCCTAAAACGTCAAATTTCGCTATGGAAGAAGGAATTTTGTTGGGTCACATTATTTTAAAAGAGGGAGTAAAGGTAGATCCCAGTAGAGTTGAGGGAATCTTAAAAATTTCCATACCCAGAAGTAAAAAAGAGGTACAATCTTTCCTGGGAAAAGTGAATTTTCTGAGAAGGTTTATCCCAAACTTGGTTGAAATCATAAAGTATATTACCAACATGCCCAAGAAAGGAAATGAAATAAAGTGGACCCCTAAAGTCATAAAATCATTTGAAGACATCAAAGTGGCATTGACCAAGGCTCCAGTACTGGCCATCCCTAATTTTGAAAAGGACTTCATATTGTTCTCTTTTGCCTCGGAGCACACAATTGATGGTGTTTTACTATAGAAAGATGAGCATAGTTTTGAGAAACCCATAGCATATTAAAACAAGACTTGGTCGAGGGCCAAAAAACACCATGATCAACACCACGTACCACACAAGTTTAAGGTGGGATACAAGGTATGGTTACATTTGTATAAAGAATGCCTTATATGGCCCTATCAAAAGCTCCATCCACTTCTCTATGGGCCTTACACTATCACCAAGGTTGTTGGTGACAATGTGTTTGAGCTCAACACTCCCCCCTTCCTTGGCTTGCACCCAATGCTCAGTGTGGACCTTCTCCGACCATATTTTCCACCATTATTGGACACCTTAGAGATCACAAAACAATTGACACCAACAGATCTCAACCCTGTCTGCATTGAAAATGCATCCACTAATCATATAGTGGGCACACAAGTCAAGGGCACTCACCAGTAGAGGATCCAACTTTATCAGGTTTTCAAGGCAGGGTATCTCTTGCACCAATGCAAGTGGCTCACCCAGAGCCAAATTCAACAAAAAATTCCTCACCTGATGGGGGAACTCAACACAATGGAGACCATTTCTTCCTAAGAGGGGAGGGTTGATCCATGTGAATATTTGTGGCCACCCACCTATTTCAACTGACTCCTCTTGATAGTTTTTAGTTCAACACATTCTTCTATAATTATTTTTTATTGTGGTTTCTACACTTCCGGGGTTGTCTGGAGCCCTACACAACTTCTAGGTGGAGATTAATGTTGAAAAGTCAACAAGAAATGTGTGTCTAATTTATTTTTCCCTTAAATAAATTGGACAATAAATATTAATCTATTATCTCATAATTACTTGAAATAATTAACTAAAATGGAAAATCAGTTAACTATATGAAATTCGATTTAAAAGGTTGACTGGTGGGACAGGAAATTTGAATTAGTTATAACTGAGTGATTTGGATTTGTAACAGAATTATAAGTGTAGTTATGTGAGTTGTAAATTAGTTTAACTCAGCTAAGTGATTTAAGCTCAGTTGTACTAGTTGTAAATGAACTTACACTAGTGAGAGTTCAATGAATTAATTATTAATTAATTCATAATCAGTGATCTCACATGCAACTAAATATTTACCATTGTTAACTACATGCATGTCAGATCCAATGGAGACCCAGTTGAGATAACAGGTGAAAGGGACAATTTGGCTATCAGTTGTGATTTGAGTGAAGTGCACTCATGAAATCACACACACGGTGGATGTGCCCATGAGCAATGCATAGCCTAGGCAAGATCAATTCGAATTCATTTGCAGGGATTTTCATTGTTGGGATTGCGCAAAGGAGGCAGGTTGTCTGGAGGCAGAGAATTGACACATGTATTTGTTGATTTTTGTATGATAGTGTGAGATGATTGTATTGTACTGAGAGCTCTTGGATTAGATTTTTGTATGAGATTGTTTCATGATCCATGATATACATAATATATGATAGTGGGGTTCTTAGCTTTATGCTTTCCTGGAAAAACACTTGTGTTATGTGTGATTGATCTTTCTTCTTGATATTGCAATTGGTGATCATGTTTAAATTCCATAAGAATAATTTGTAGAAGCGATTATGTATTTAACAGTGGAAGATAATTGTTAGAATAGGAGGATCCAGGCAATACATAATTTGTATTAAAAATTTTACATGGTATCAGAGTGTAGAAGATTGCAGAAGTTGAGTTTGTGATTGGACAGAATTTGAATTTGCAGAAAGATTTTCTTGGTGCTACAGTTGAGTAAACATTGAAATGGATTTAAATGGATTGCGACTAGAGTATGAAATCGAGGGAATCTCGAACTACATTTCTTGGAAGGACAGGATGGAGGCGGTGCTGGAAGATAATGGCTTGAAGGAATTCATTGAAAAAGATGTTCCTAAGCCTGCTTCGACAAATGTTGTGTTACTTGTTGCATGGAAAAAGAAAGTGGCAAAGGCAAGGAGGATTCTGTTGGAAGGTTTACGAGACCACATTGTCTCAAACCTCCATGGGAAAGCCACACCACATGCAATGTGGAAGACTTTGACGAATCTATTCCAAAACAACAACGACCATAGGAAATTGGCGCTCAAAGATAAACTCAGGAAGATCAAGATGGAAAAGGGAAAATCCATTCCAAAATATCTCACGAAGTTTGTCCAATGTCGGGATGAGATGAGGAGTGTGGGAATAAAATTTTTTGATGATTATTTGGTGAGCTTGGCACTCCTAGGACTTCCCAAGAATTGGCACAGTTATCAAGACTCTGTCAATGGAAGGGAAAAATTGCCAGATTGGGAACGACTATGGTTGGATCTAGTGCAGGAGGATTTTAGGCGGAACACCAGAGATGGCTCTTCATCAAAGCATGATGATGAAGAGGATTTTACTTTGGATGCTAAGGAAAGGAAATGGAAGGGGAAGAAATTCCATTCAAAATCCGAGTCTAAAGTCAAGAAGCTGGATTTTTCCAAAGTGAAGTGTTTTCACTGTCATGAACATCGGCATCCTGCTACTAACTATATTTAGAAGAGGAAGAACAAGAAGGTTGTTGGAGTTGAAACTAGTGAGGCCCTTGCCTTGCAATTTGAACTTGACTTCTCTTTGATCGCATGCATGGATTCAAGTGCATCGGGATCAGTGTAGTATTTGTATAGTGGCACTTCCTTCCACATGAAGGGAGATAGAGAGTCTTTCAATGACTTGGAGGAGAAAGATCTCAAAATGAATATAGAGATGGGTGACGATGGAAGATACAGTGCGACCGACATTGGTAACATTACCTTTCAAAGGGAGTCAGGTAAATCATTTCAATTGAAAAATGTTATGTATGTTCCATGTCTAAAGAAAAACCTGGTCTCAGTTGCAATGTTGGAGGACAGAGGCTATGACATTGTTTTCAACGGTGGAAAAGCTTTCCTGTGACATAAAGAAATGGGTCAAGTCAAGAAGATAGGGATTCAAGTTAAGAATATCTACATGTTGGAGGTATATGGCTACGCTGCCATGATGGGCAAGGAAGAAAAAGTGGTGATCCAGGATGAGGGTGAATTATGGCATAAGCAATTGGGCCATATTCATCATGGAGCCTTGAAGATCATGCAACAAATATCTACTGTACTTCCAATGGGAACACTTTCTCAGTTAGATCAATGCAAGGGTTGCACCATGGGGAAGTATGTAAAGTCCACCTTTCATGAAAAGGAGAACCATTCTTTGGTGATCCCGGAGAGAAGTCACACAGACGTGTGTGGACCATTCTCGGTTGCTTCAAAAACAAAAAATAAGTATTATGTTATTTTTGTTGATGACTTTTCTCTTAAATGCTGGATCTTATTCATGCAGAAGAAGGATCAAACATTCTCAAAGTTCTGTGAGTTTAAAGAATTGGTGGAGAAAGAGTCGGGGAAGCAAGTGAAGGCTCAGAGGAGCAATAATAGTGGAGAATACATCTCTAATGAATTCAAAGACTTCTGTAGCAAATAAGGAATTCGAAGAGAACTCATAACGCCTCATAACCCACAACAAAATGGGGTCGCGGAGAGGAAGAACATAACAATCGTGGGTGCAGCACGAGCGATGTTGCGTGATCGGGGCCTACCAATGCATTTGTGGGTGGAAGCATGAAATAATGCAGTTTATGTGCAAAACCATTGTCCTCATAGAGTACTTGGCATGCGTACACCTGAAAAAGCTTTCACTGGTAAGAAACCTGATGTTTCTCATTTCAATATTTTTGGCTCATCTTTTTATGTGCATGTGACCAAGGATGCCAGGAAGAAGCTGGAACCAACTGTTGAAGTTGGGATATTTGTGGGGTACACAGAAACACCCCATAATTATCATGTGTATTTTCCTAACAATAAGATGACTATTATGCAACAGGATATAAAATTTGATGAGGGGAAAGCTATGTGGTTGTCGCTTGAGAGGGAGCTAGACTTTCATGCAGGGGAGGAAATGATGGTTCCAAAATATGAGTCTCAAGATGTGGATCAGATACATGAGGAGGTTCATGGAGTGGAGGATGCCACTCATGCAGAGCCATCCATAAAAAATGGCAGAAAGCACACCACAAAAGCTGATAGATTGAGACTAGATGCTGCACAGAATGTAGGAGCCCCTACTTCACAGTGCAGCCAGAGACAGTCTCCTGATAGATTTACTAGATACATGGCTCTCATGAGAAAATGTATTATGGATGAACCATATTCCTTTCAGGAAGCAATGCAGGATCCCACTTGGGTTGATGCCATGGTGGAGGAGTATGACTCCATTGTCAAAAACAGTGCATGGGAAATTGTCCCAAGACTGGTCGACAAATCAATGGTAGATTTGAGATGGATCTACAAGGTAAAACAAGTTTTTTATGGGAGTGTGGAGAAATACAAGGCCAGGTTTGTGGCCCGAGGCTTCTCACAGATTAAGGGGATAAATTATGGTGAGACCTTTGCACCTGTTGCAACGTATTCTTCCATAAGGATCATCCTTTCTCTCTAAGCACGGATGGGCTGGCGCATTCATCAGATGGATGTAAAAACTGTGTTTCTCAATGGAATCATTGAGGAAGAAGTGTACATTGAGCACCCAGAAGGTTTTGAGACATTTTACAGAGAGTTGCATGTGTGCAGACTCAAGAGATCATTGTATGGGCTGAAGCAAGTACCCTGTGCTTGGTACACTTGGATAGATAACTATTTCACCAGATTGGGCTTCACCAAAAGTGAAGTGGATGCAAACCTATACCAAATTGTGGTGGAGGGTAAGATTTTAATCATTGTTATTTATGTTGATGATTTAATACTAACTGGTGATGAGAAGCTGATACACTCATGCAAGGAGGACCTTGCAAAGGAGTTCGAGATGAAGGATTTGGGCCTTCTTCATTATTTCCTTGGATTGGAAATATGGCAGCGAGATGGTGAAATTTTTGTGTCTCAAGGCAAGTATGCAAGGGATATACTGGGTGAGTTTCACATGGAGGGATGCAAACCCATGGATACTCCTCTTCTAGGAAACTGGAGGAAAGAGGATGCTACTTCTGGAGAGGTAGTGTATGCTCCTGTCTATCGACAGTTGGTGGGTTTGCTAATGTATTTAGTGAATACAAGACCAGACATTTTCTATGTGATTAACCAGTTGAGTCAAGTGATTACTAAGCCTACCAAGATCTTTTGGAAGGTGGGCAAGCATGTCCTGAGATGCCTTAGAGGCACATCTGAATATGGCTTATGGTACAAGTAGATGGATGAGGTGAAGTTGCATGACTTCATGGATGTAGATTGGGAGGGCAGCCCAATGGATAGAAAGAGAACATCAGGGGGGATCTTTAGTATCGAATATATAGTTGTTTCTTGGTACAACAGGAAGCAGAGATCCCTGGCACTTAGTTCAGTGAAAGCGAAATACATGGTAGCGAGTCAAGCTGCATGTGAGGCTATCTGGATGAGAAATATCTTGGTTGGTTTGTTTGGTTCTCATTTAGATATGACAGTGGTTCATTGTGATAATTAGAGTTGCATTAAACTCTCGATTAATCCCGTGTTTCATGATATATCTAAGCATATAGATATCTGGTATCATCATCTCAAAGTTTTTGTGCAGTGGAAGATCATGTTGCTTCAGTACATTCCTATGGAAGATCAGGATGCAGACATTCTGACGAAGGCGCTCACCAGGAGAAAATTCGAATAACATAGAGACAGTATCAGGGTGAAGGATAATCCCTTTCTTGTTGAGAGGGAGAGTTGAAAAGTCAACAAGAAATGTGTGTCTAATTTATTTTTCACTTAAATAATTCGGACAATAAATATTAATCTATTATCTCATAATTACTTGAAATAATTAACTGAAATGGAAAATCAGTTAACTATATGAAATTTGAGTTAAAAGGTTGACTGGTGGGACATGAAATTCGAATTAGTTATAGCTGAGTGATTTGGAGTTGTAACAAAATTATAAGTGTAGTTATGTGAGTTGTAAAGTAGTTTAACTCAATTAAGTGAGTTAAGATCAGTTGTACTAGTTGTAAATGAAATTACACTAGTGAGAGTTCAGTGAATTAATTATTAATTAATTCACAATCAGCGATCTCACATGCAACTAATATTTACCATTGTTAACTACATGCATGTTAGATCCAGTGGATACCCAGTTGAGATAACATGTGAAAGGGACAATTTGTCTATCAGTTGTGATTTGAGTGAAGTGCACTCATGCAATCATACACACAGTGGATGTTCCCATGAGAAATGCGCAGCCTAGGTAAGAGCAATTCAAATTCATTTGCAAGGATTTTCATTGCAGGGATTGCGTAGAGGAGGCAGGCTATCTGGAGGAAGAGAATTGACACATGTATTTGTTGATTTTTGTATGACAGTGTGAGACGATTGTATTGTACTGAGAGCTCTTGGATTAGAGTTTTGTATGATATTGTCTCATGATCCATGATATACATAATATATGATAGTGGGTTTTTTATCTTTATTCTTTCTTGGCAAAACACTTGTGTTATGTGCGATTGATCTTTCTTCTTAATATTGCAATTGGCGATCATGTTTTAAATTCCCCAAGAATAATTTGTAGAAGTGATTATGTATTTAATAGTGTCATTTAATTATTAGATCAGGAGAATATAGGAAATACATAATTTGTATTAAAATTTCTACAATTGGTGGTCACCCACCTAATCCAATCGGCTTATTTTGGAAGTTTTTATGACAATACATATTTATGTACTTCTAGGGCCATTTTGGGGCTCTAACCGTGTTTTGTTTTTTGGATTTCCACAGTCAAACTATAGAATGCGTCAGATTTTGATGAAATAATGTGTAGCTCTCAAAAATACCTTTGCAATGGGCTATCACACACCTAAAACAAAGGTCGTATGAAAACGTTACGACCTTGGGAAGTTGAGGTACCAACTTACCCATCGGGGCACACATAACTTTTGGTGTTTCATCTCCTAGGGTTAGGTTTTTGGATGTCTATGGTTTTGGAATTCATGAGTAATGTTAAAAAGGCCTCTGGAGCCTCATTGTAATCATTTTTCTCAAACGGATGCATGTCGAAACCACATCTCTTCTCAAAGATAGCTACCACCATTCGAGCAAGTTGTTTTCAATTCCACGGTTTTACAGTTTCAACCTATTTTATTTATGCAATATAAGTTATTTTTCAATAGATATTTATTGTTGTTATCCATATCTATGTGTTATTCTATTCAATCTGTTATTCATTTCATAAATCCATATCACTTATGAAGGTAAGGTTTCAATAGTTTATTCATGATACTTTGCAAGGTATATGGGGCATTGCAAAGGCCAAAAGGTATTACCAAAAATTCGTAATGCCTTTTATGAGTTCTGAAAGCAATCTTCAGTATATATTCTTCCTTCACCTGGATTTGGTGATATCCTGAGCGAAGGTCTAATTTTGTGAAGAAACAAGCACCATGGAGTTCATGCAATAGATCATCAATGACAAGAATGGGAAACTTATCCTTAATGGTCAACTTATTAAAGGAGTGAAAATTTGGACACATGCACCAAGCACCTTCTTTTTTTAAGACCATCACAACTGGGGAAGAATATGGGTTGCTACTAGGGTGAATTACCCCCTCCTCTAGTAATTCCTACACTATTGTTTCTATTTCATTTTTTTGAGAAAATGGATATCGGTAGGGACATACATTGGGCGGTTGATTGTCTGGAAGGAGAGCGATTTTTTGATCATGCTCACCCCTGGAGGGAGGTAATTCCATTGGAACCTCAAAGATCCAAGGTACTTGTCCAAGACCAGTTGTAGGATAGGAGGTTCTATAGGAGATGCCTGATTTGTGACCTGTATGGCATTAAGTTGAGCAATGACACTGCGGTGACATTTATTCAAGATCTTTTACATCCGGTGAGAACTTATGATTTCTAGGGAGCCAACTTGGAGGCCTCATAGGGTATAGGTGTGAGAATATTGAGTGAGCATTGTGAGATGACTTCATTTGATTAATTTTTCATTCTAACCAAGTTTAAACTTGCCTCATAACAAGGATTGGAGTGGTCTATAGATTATTGATACAAGACTCTTTTAACCACAGGAGTTGAATAGATACACTCTAGGCTATTTTTCTACTCATAGAGACCACATTGGATGTTAATGAGCTGGCTAAACTTGATCAAGTTTCTTTCCATTTGATTTAGATAAAGAGTCTTCTATTTGATGCACAAATGTTAGAATTCTTTCTCAATCATAAAAATCCACAAGTGAACAAAGTATTGTTGTGGGAGGCACTTGAGGCAGGAGATATCACAACCTGTTTTTCTACCTATGAAAGCTTTGGAAACCTTAGATTGAGAAGATTAGTGCTTGTTTTGTTCTGATGCTATTTCATTAACGCATGAGTTAGTATAGGTTTTAGAATAGGTTATGATCATGCAAATATTGTGTTTTCATCTCACAAGCTTACGCCCTTGGATTGATAACAAAATGTAATAGAAATTATACATATAATTTGATTGACAATGGGGTCAATTCCGATCACTACCACTATAACCTCTAGGCATTACCATGATGTCCCACATGTAACACACAAGGTAAGCCAAGGTTTTAAACTAGTGACCTCACATAACATAGTGTTTTAGCACTACACTCCATCACCAAATGTTCTACACCTTGGGGACAATTAAAATTGTATATTAATACATATTGTAATACTATAAATTATTATATACACTATTATTTTATAAAATAATATATTAGTATGTATTGTTATAATAAATAAATAATAATAATATGTTATTATAATTTCTTCCTAGGACAGTCACGCGTCGATTGGGATATGGGCATAGAATGTCCCCTCACGCAGGATTTTCCCTAGGCAACGGACATTTGACTCAGAACTAGTACAGATAAGGGGAATCAAACTATTTAATTAAAACAAAGCATTTTGATGGTTCTTGCGGATGTTGACACAATGTGATAAATAATATTATATACTATATTTATAAAAAATATTATTATACAATAAATATATTAGATTATTATAAACTTTACACGTTATACAGTGCCTAAAAATTATAATATTATAATATATTATTTATGAATAATTATTATAAAATTAAAAATATAGTATATAATATTTTTTTCCCCTGAAAAAATGACACTTTCTATTAAGATATAGATAGTACATTCAAAAGGTGCTACTGCGCAAAATGACGATGGATCAACCAAAATGTTCATCAAAATTTTCACAAAAAAGTTTCTTAAACTAAAATTCACCAAAGCATTAAGCATCTACTACTAGGAGTCCATAACTGATCGAGTGATAGGTACAACTCATAAGAAATTCTTTTTCATTCTAGATATCATCTTCCCCTCAAACTCTTCCCACAGGAACACATTCTCATTTAAAGAAAGAGACTCCTTTGACAATAAATCCTCTTCTCTCTTAAGTTCTCTAAAAATGTGCTTATAACAGATATCTATAAATTGGCTTGAAATACTTTTCAATTTCTATCCAAGTTGCAGTAGATCCAATTGTGAAATTTGCAGTTGATCCAACATCCAGTCAATACATAGCCTTGAATCCCTAAATACCTACAAAAACAAAACCTCCTTTTTGGTTGCTAAACTTAAAAGAAATAATAGCATCAAAAGTTCATCCCTATTATTGGAAACATGACCTTGTTGAACCCCATACGTTTCTTTTATTTCTTTATTCCATAATTAAAATTTTCTTCGAAGTTTTTTGTAGCCCCACAAGAATTCCATGTCATACAATATGCACTTCTCTTTTCTGTGACCTATATACTCTATCATAAACAGTCACTTTATTGTATCCTGATGGGTTCTGTTGAGCACTCAATGCACCCTAAAAGACTTAGCAAAATTTATTTCTTTTTTGGTACCACTTATCATTTTTGAATTAGAGTCAGTGTTGTGGGATGGATGGATTTATATGTTGTTATTGAGTCTTGTTATCGGTCATTCTTGTTTGGTTTGAAGTTATTGACAGAATTGATTTATTTTTTAGTAACATGGCATGAAGGGCCTAAAATGTACATAGTTTAAATTTTTTCAATGATCGTCGATCAGAAAATTATGTTCTATAGTACAGTTCTTTAACATCGTCGATATGTTTTTGGGATCGATGAGATCCAAGATATAAATCATAAATACATACAACCATAACAAATCATTGATTTCCAATCGTCGATACATTTTCAGCATCAATGAACTCCGAGGGGCGAAACTGCGAAACATTAACCATAAAAAATCTTCGATCGTCGATTGTCAATACATCGTCGGCATTGATAGGATAAGACGCTATAGCCAAGGATGTATGTCTAAAGAAAATCATTGATGCCAAAAAAATGTTTCTCACGTAGAGGTCAAAATCAACAACCACGTGTCTTTTCTGAGTAAATAGTCTGTATGACTCAGTCTTTTCCCCGCAACATCTTTTGAGGTTCCCCATGTCATATCTATACTTCCATGTCAGCATTTCCACATCATCGTTGTATGGTGGTTTTGGTCAGCGTCGAAACATTTTCCTAAAGGTATCAATGAAACAACAATCATTGACGTCGACTCACTCATTAACTATCGACAGACTGATAGGTCACCAAATGTCAGGTTTTTTCATCGAACCTTCATCATTCTACACTAGAAATCCTAGCCAATCCGTGTTGTTGTTCCATTCAAAATACATTGTTATTTTCCTGACGCTGATCATACTAGTTTCTTGTGAACATGAAAAGGCTCGGTAATTTAATGGGACACCCCTAGCTGAGGTAAGCCATGATTTGTGATTTGATGGATAAGTTAAATTTTTGCGTAACCTATACCATGACCTCGAGCACCAACCAACATTCAAAATTTTAATTCTCCGATGAACTACGAAGTAACCTGCTCCTGAGCCACCAGCCTGCGTTGCATTTAATCCTAAGCATGGTACAGATTCTGTGATAGATTTTGTAGATCCCATTTACACTCCTAAATTTAAGACTTGATGTGACAAGGTAAGTATACTTTATGTTTAAATTTACAAGGTCATACCCAAACATGGTATTTTCTTCGCAAATCGCTTATTCCCTGAAGCAGACGAAGGAGTGAGAGAAAGCGTCGAGGAGATTAGAGCCCTCTCTCTAACTTTGATTACCATTAAGACAAGCTTAATTTTTTGTGAGCAATAAGTAAGCATTGAATTTATCATTTTTGCACTTGTGATTGTGTCAATGACACTTGTCAAGGTTGGATAATGGCTCACTATAACATTTTTTTTCTTTCCTGTAGAAAAATGCCTCCAAGAAAGCCAATGACTAGGTGTTCTCTAAGAATGCCCAAGACAAAGGAACCAGAGGTCAACGAAGGGTCAACACCGGGTGCTGCAAGAGAGCTTGATTTTTCTCAAAGAAGGAATCAGTTATCTGCACATCTACCAAAAATGATTTTACCCAACCTCTGATGTTTAGTGACACAAAGGAAAGAACTATATATAAAGTGGTGCTCCCGCATTGTGGAGACCTATATAGCAAAATTAGTCAAGAGGATTACCCAGAGTTCACACCTCACAACAACCCAGATGTCAAAATATTAGATGATCAAGTGTAACATCAGGAGATCATATCTACACATGGTGGATTGTCAGACCCTAGTTCTTCCCTGCATAGAAATATTAGGATGGATACTCAACCACAAAGACACATTGAAATGCATGGTCAACAATGTAGAGGGTGAATGTGTTGGTGTTTTCCATCCAGCGAGCGTACACAATTATTATAGGACCTAGAGAAAATGTTAAACACAGATTTTGTGGTCAAATTTTATGAGTATCATGATACCAACAGGTTACTAGCCTCATGGTCAAAAGAAGACAAAAAATTCACAAACAGAAACACTGGCTGGTACAACATGGTAAATCTCAGAGATCCCTACATGTATTTAATGGCTTTGATTTCTCGATTATATGGAGAAAAGGATTGCTCAAAATTTTTAGAATCTTGGATGCCCTTGGCATATACCGTGGAGATTTCCAAGAGTAGTTTCAATTGGGGAGAAATTGTTTCCAAACAGCTTGTTACACATGATTTTGGTCACTCTGGTGATGTCTCTACCAGTGATGTATTTAGGCTCCCACAAGGACTTTTTTCTTGAGAAAAGTGACTGCTGTCTCCTTCCAAAAACACATTTTTAAGATGAGTTCACAGGCTGCATATATTACAGGATGCGAAAATCCTTCATTCTCGTAGACAAACCAAACTTAGGGTGTGAACTGTTCGCAGTCTGCTCTATAGGTAGGGTGTGAACCTGTTTTTAATCTTGGAAAAGAGAAGAGGTCACAAAGGTTCTAGAAGGGGATCTTCTAGAAAATGAGTTGGCATTCGTATGATTGGCATCCTACTGAATTCTCAGATTTAGTGGGATCATCCTCATCCATTTAACCATCTCTCCTTCTCCTATATATTGAAAGGTTTCTCATGGAAAAGGTTAAGCAAGATTGAATGAAGAATTGGTGAAAGAATTGTGTGAGGAACCCTATTTTGACAGAAGCTTGAAGACTCTACTCGGTCTATCAAGTCATATTGGATCTTCTTCATGCAAGTTAGGAGCAAGTGTGTGTGTTGGAAATAAGGGTCACTAAAAGGAATCTTGCGACATCAAGGCAATTAGGTTGTATCTTCTACTTTCATTTAATGTAATACAATGGCATGTCCCTTTCCCATAAAATCACTCTTATTTTATTGTATAACTCCTTGATCATATGCATAGGTTGACATTGAATACACTTTGCCATCTTCACTTTGGTTGGTTTGTGTTGTCTTGGACCTGATTTCATAAGAGCACTAGAGAAAACTGGGAACAACAGAGACCTAAGGAAGCGATATAAAGGTATGTCACTCATTCCTTCTTAGTGTTATATTCAATGATTGCAACATAGGGAAAGAGTCGTGTCCTGTCCTTTTTTTTTCTAGATCCAGGTGGATCTAGGGAGATCTATTAGTGTCTGCACCTACCGATTTATCCGATAACATAGTTGATTATTAATCTCCTACATGCCCAGACACTGAAGGAAGGAGAAGTTACAATCTTCTATATGGTATCCTACCTGTTAGATGTAATTTGCACAAGAAAGGTTTTTGTAGGTATGAATTTAAGCTAGCATATTGTTGAATTCCCTGTACATGTTTATTTCAATATCTTATGGGAGAATAAGTACAAAATATTGTATGCGATGATATGTGATGGGTTCATAGCCAGGATATACTTCATTATCTTTAGAAAGGAATGCCCTAGGATTTCAGTGGAAGCCAAAAAGATGATAGCTAAAGTTGGCCACTGGTACTTCGAAGAGATAAGCACCTATATTAGAGTGTTCAGAGCTACTGGTGCACCCCACCTACTCCCCATTGTTGTCCCAGATCATCTGATATTGGGAGATATTTGTTACCAGTCCATTTTACAAGGTTATAATGCTTCCCTGGTAAAGGATAAGAAGAGATCTTTCATTCCCTATGGTTTTCATATAGGATTTTATATGGTCAAAGACACTGCATAGGAGAAATGAGAAGGGTTAAATCAACTTGAGTATTGGTTCCCCACAGGCCACTTTCACAAGCATGATCCAAATGGTTTAGTTCCCCAACACGCGTCGCATGTATCCTCCTATGGTTGTATACTCATGATAGTTTTGAAGATGAAATGTTTACCAAAGTCACCCAATATTTGGAGGAAGTAATCCATAGAAAGGATAACCCAAACATGACCAAATTTAAAGCAATGGCCATGGATGAACAAGTTGATACTATAGAGAACACTGCTCAATAATCCATTAGGGTAAGAGATGAAAACATTTCAGCAGAAGTGACCGAGTCACATAGAAGGGGGATACTATTACTAGAAGAAGCCGAAAGAGTTATTGCAATATTTGGGGGAGAGCCCCTACTCAATCCTTTGATAGGAAATTTTAGAATAGCCTTGGTAGGTGGAAGAGAGGAGGAATAACCAACTAATTCAAATACAATTCCACCATAGGAGACTGTTGATGAAGAAAAACCCAACCCTATGTCACCACAGGCGAGATCGTCGATGACTACTATAGATCAGTGAAGGTTAGAAAGAGCATCAAGTGGGACAGGGATGCCTACTTTGCTCATATATTTAATCACCATATATGATGATGAGGAAGTTTCAAGAGCTTTATGCATAACCCAGGTACCAATCACACAAGAGGAGGGGTTAGAGGAAACATCTACTCCAGCTTTCGATGTTTTGATCCCACACCCCCAGGAAGGCGACCATGAGGCTAGGAACAATCGTGACATTTTTTTTTTCAATCAACTAGGAAAAAATCCTCAGGGTGACAATGCTAAGAACATCTTGGATGCAGGTGAAAAAGAAGAAGGAACAGGGGAGCCAAAAATCAACATCTCAACGGCTGAACTCCCAGCTAATGTCGATCCTTTTCCTACTTCCCTATATAGGAACAAGACTCCATTAGATGATGAGGTCCAGCAGGAGGAAAAATCACCAGAGCATACAAAAACTTCCCTTGCTAAGGAATTAAAAGAACCATCCATGGAACATCTCTATACGACAGGAAGCCTAGGAAATACTCCATCCTGGGGAGATCAAAAGATTACTGAACCAATAGATGAAGCCATCGATATACATGCAATTTCTTATGACAGGAAAATGAAAGTTGTGATGAGAAGAACAATCAAGAAAATGAAGCTCATACTTGATAGCACACTTTTCATGACCACGGAGGAAACATTGTTCAACACATAAAGTGCTAGGATGACTGATATAATCGCAACAGGGATGGTCATAACCGATGCTACTTTAGACAGGGAAAAAAGGGATGAAATTGAGGTGGCCACCATGAAGAAATAACTAGATCATATAAGACATCAAGTGGTGTACTGCCAAAATTCAACACAAGTGGTGGTATTCTTGAAGTGTGACTTCCGGGAAATGTATGCACAATTCACAAGTGAAAGAGATCTCTTCACCACTCGTATAGATGATTTCCAAGAAGATACTCTCATGGGAATGGAAACCTGTAAAGGCATGCAATGATGGTATGAAAAGGTACATCAAGCCTTAGAATGGATAGACTACATCAACGATGTGTAGAAGGGATGAGATACAAAAGAGCATGACATATGGTTGTTAATGGATAACAACATCACCCAAATAAGGAAGGCAACTGAACACTGGGTAAGCATGGTTCAGGAACCTCAGCGGAAAATGCAAGAAATATGGGGGGAGTGTGAGAAAATTTGGGAGAAAATAAATCAAGAAATGAGAAACACTGACTTACCAAAGATTGGTCCACCGGAGGATTTCCCTAATTTTCATGACATATTTAAACAACATGAAGAGCAATACTTGGCATTGGAATCATATATTTCGCAAATTTCAAGCATGATCCCGGGTCAAGTAAATAAGTTTGTGGAATCCCTGATTAAAGCTCTTGCAGTCTTACAATGCTTAAGTGTCAAGCTAATCAAGTACAAGGAACAGGAAATCGAGATAAAGGAGGTCATCTCTGCTCCAATGGATCAACACAGGTTCCCATATGAAAATACATGCAAAGATCTCTTCTTCAACTAGTCAGAGTACGAGAAGAACAATCCACTTCAATAAAACTACTAGATGATCAAAACAGAAGCAAACAAGAACATATATATATATATATATATATATATATATATATATATATATATATATATATATATATATATATAAATCCGCCATGTGGCATTTTATTAATTTAACACCACTTTAGTAGCTATTTTTATTTTAGTTATTTTTTTATAAATAATGGCATCAACCTTGGACCCAGGGTCGATGGGTTTGGAGAGAAAGACTTTTTCTGAAATTTTGTAAGAGAACTATTTTTGTGCAAGTTATTTTAATTAAGATGTTCTGTTTAGAACCAATGACACTTCTATCATCTAAGGCATGAATGTGATTGGACCGAGGGGGGTTATCTCTGTCTTCAGATTCAATATTTGTTGCTATATTGAGTAAGATTTGTTGTATCTATTATTTAAAGTTATCTTATAATGTTGTAACAATTCTTTTATTCTAGTTGATGAATATAAATCGATTTTGTTAACCTGTGATTGATAATAGAGCATTGAAAATTACTTTTTCTTGTGCTAACTTCTTGTCACATATATATATTTTCTTTCTGTAATTGTTATCTCAGACAATGTTGAATGTCTACTAATTAAAATGGTATTAATGCTAGTTTGAATTAGTTTAGATATTCTTCATATACATGATAAGATATAAAGGTTATCCTGCAACCCAACCTCCCCCAACACATAGTTAGCTTCCCTCTGCCATCTAGTTTAAAACTCTATCTTTCCTTTTTTATAAACATAAGAAAAGAACCAAAAAGAGAACTGAATAGCCTGAGGAAAGGATTAAAAGAAAAGACATATCTGTCAATCATGATTAAAGCCCATCGTTAATTCCAGCCAATTATGAATCTAGAGAACCTTACCACTCATCAAATGCTTATGAGTCTAATTGGGCCTCTTATGCAGGTTTGGTTCATGTTGTTGAGTTAAAGGGATCTCAGACCCGTCAAAAAAATTGGCTCTAGAAGGAGGGCCTGAACAAATGAATGGCTAACAATAATTCTAATAATATATTTCTCAAAGCCTATAGATTCAAAACATCCCAATTGCATGGCTAGTCACTCTCAAGACAACCCACATACATAGAGTACTCCCGGTATGAGTAACTCACCTCAACACGAAGAGGAAGAACACATGTACCCTGAAATACCTTATGCTCTTCCCCATGAAGAGTTAAATAAGTTCAGAAGAATCGCTAAAGCTTATTCCTGACAAATCATAGCATTACCTTTATCTCCTTTACTTCCTCGAAGAAAACAAATAAGAAGGCCAATAGTTGACACCCCTGACCAAGTATTTGTTCACATGGTAGAAGACCTAATATATTTTTCCCTTACAGAGATCGAAAAACTCCTTAATATGATACCCGAAACACTAGCTAGTAATTACTCTTAACCCGACAATTTTGAATCTGAAGAGGAATGGTCTAACTCAGATCGCTTAGTTTCTGAATCACAAGACATGGAGGATAATAATGATAATAATGGAGAAAGGGGAGATCATCCTAGATACAATCAACTGTTAAGCCCTAAATAGTGGCTCATTGCCTCTTAATTGGGGCATATTACATTAGTAATGTTATTTTATTTATGTCGGCTTTATTCCATTAGTTTTAATTATACCTCCTAGTCTCCTATATATACTAAGGAGACATTTTCATTTGGAATCATCTGGTAATTGAACATTTATGTGGGCATAAAGAGGTTGCCCCCTCGAAGAGGCTTATTATCTGAATTTATCTCTTTTTCAAGGTGTTGAGTACTTATTCTGAGGTTTTTCTATGCTATATTGATATTTGGTTCCTAACATATGGCATCAGAGCTCTTAAGGCCTTATACTTTCGGAGATACAACCTTTCTAAGATAGGGTTCTGGAATCATCCTGAATTAGGTCATTGCGGAATTTTCACTATAATTTTTTTTTTGTAATGTCTCAGACACTGAACTCTGGAGGCTAATCATAGAATTTAGTGAGGTATATGTGGTAACGATTTCAGCTTCTGGATCATATTAAATTTTTATATACACCCTATGGAAGATAGGGTATCTGACTAGTCCTATTGACTAGTGTCATGCAGGTGTTCTGCGTAAAACAATCATAACTTCTTCCTAGAGTATCCAAATTGAGTGAGACTAGTTGCATTGGATAGTGGACAGATATTAGTAGTTCTTGTACGAGTTTCATAATTTTATATCAATTATTTTGTGTGGGGAATGCTATACAAGTGAGATCTCCTGGAAAGGAAAAAAATCTGCAAGTTGTGGGGAAGTTACCATAAATTCCACTTGGCACATCCAATTTTGATCAGACTTGTGGCATTGCAGAGAAGAAATATTAGATACCTACAAAAAACAAAATTTCATACTCAGAAGGGATGAAATTTTGGAGATACAATAAAAGGAAGATTGTCTAGCAGAACCACCTCAAAATCAAGGTTTAAAGTGATACTTGAAAAACATGCAACCAAAAAAGGGAACTTCTACACAAAATAAGCCTCCAGACAATCCTACTTGGACTCTTGATGAAGGTGAAGAAATGTGTAGGGACATAAATGATTTACAAAAGAAGACAGTAACAAAAGATGAACTACACGAGATGGAAGCTAAGTTGGAGGCAAAGATGGATGGTTTAAAAGAGGAGATCATGGAAGGATTGAAAAGATTAGTAATAGAGAGGACACCTGAAAGTGAAAATGTATCCCATGAAATTCATGATGAGGACACAAGGAAGGTGAATCAAGAATGGAGAAACTCCAACTTTGGGTTGAAGACCAACCACGTTCCTAAGATCGATATGAGGAAGTTTGATGGAAAGGACCCTATCACATGGATACTTCAAA
>JASDQU010881255.1:3471-16367 GCA_032191745.1 Picea mariana | reverse complement strand
AAAACAGCCCCGGAAGTTTGGAACCCAAAAACTGCCGAAAAATTGCCAAGGTGGAAAACTGTTTTTTGAGCGAGTCGAATAGGTGGGTGGCCACCTATATCCACCTGGATTAGCTCGGATTTTTTTTTTTTCTATGGAGTGTAGGGAACTATGTGTTGCAACTGAATCCCTACCTCATGACAAAGATTTTGGATCTCATGATTGATATACTCTCCCCCATTATTAGTTCGAAGGACTTTTATTTTCTTTCCGGACTATGTCTCAACAAGGGATTTGAAATATTTGAGGTGTTAAAAGACCTCTTATTTTTTCCTGAGAAATCAAATCCATATGAAACGTGAGAAATCATCAACAAAAATGAGAAAATACCTCACTTTATTGATTGATGGATGTGGAAAAGGGCCTATGAGGTCACTATGGATCAGATCTAAAGGAGAAGAAGCTTTGTGAGTCTTTCCTTTGTCGAATTTCTCTTGAGGGTGTTTTCCAAGAACACATCCCTCATAGATTAATTTAGCTAAATGGATGTCTGGTAGACCATAAACCAATATTTTATTTCTAAGTTGTTGCATATATCTTAAATTCAAATTCTCGAACCTTTCGTGCCATATCCTACTACTTTCATTAGCATGGGTAAGCAGTAAAGCAGAATTTGGTTCAATAAATTAATAAAATGTATACAATCTAGATTGATGATTTACCTCACCAATAGAAACCCTAGAATTGGTTTTCATGTCATATATGTCCACTTCATTTGGTGTGAGTATGACTTTATTTCCAGTGCCGAAATTCGTCATATGATACACGGAGAGAAGATTGATGGAAAGTTTGGGAACATGCAACAAATTATTCAAGCTTTCATTGGTGAGTTAAATCATTCCTTTGTCGGTGACCTCGACTAGAGAGTTGTCCCCCATCATAATAGGAGGAACTTTACATGCATCCAATGAATATTAGAATGATTTTGTGGCAGCCATGTGATGTGATGCTCCTGAATCTACGATCCAAGCATCAGGAGAGGAGTTGATGGAAATCAAGGCATGGCTAGAGTTTCCTTTCTTGGGATTCTAATATTCTGTATTCTTCTTCTTGGCACCCTCAGGGATGTGATATCCAAGGTTGTTTTGCTGAAGTATTTGATTCATTAGATCTATTTTTTTTGCAGGCATGCAGATTATGGATGGAATCATTTATGGAAGTATGTGCATTTCTCCCCTTTTCTTCCCTTTCCACCTTTGGATCTAGAGGCATCGGTGAAGGTTTTTGAGTACCCTTCCTGATTCGTATTTGCATGAGCTTTCCTTTTTTCTTTATCTTTGGATTTGTAATATTGATGGTTTCCATCTTGCACACTAAGTGCATAATCCTTTGGGCCTTTGATTTTTCACATGTTGATGAGCTTGGTTTTCTCTTGTGTTCGAGATTCGATAAATTCCTCAAGAGAAGGCATCTTCCAAGTGGCTGTAGAGGAGAATTTGACTAAATGGAATGTGAATAATAACAAAGAGAATTCAGGAACAAGTTTGGAGAGAATGGTGAGAACCATTTGTTTCTCCTCCTTAGATTTATCAACCTTGCACCAGACTGTTTCTCAACAAGGGATTTGAAATATTTGAGGTGTTGAAATACCTTTGATATTTTCCTGAGAAAGTAAATCCACGTGAAACGTGAGAAATCATCAACAAAAATGAGAACATACCTAACATTTTTTATTGATGGATGTGGAAAAGGTCCCATGAGGTCACTATGGATCAGATATAAAGGAGAGGAAGCTCTCTGAATCATTCCTTTGTCGAACTTCTCTTAAGGGTGTTTTCCAAGAACACATCCCTCACATATTCATTTGGAGAAATGGATGTTTGATAGACCATCAACAAATCTTTTATTTCTAATCTGTTGCATATATCTGAAATTCAAATGCCCGAACCTTTCATTCCATATCCTACTACTTTCATCAACATGGGTAAACAGTAAAGAAGAATTTGTTTCAATAAATTCAGAAAATGTGTACAATCTAGATTGACGATTTACCTCACCAGTAGCAACCATGGAATTGGTTTGCATGTCATAGATTTCCACTGCATTTGGTGTGAATATGAATTTATTTTTGGTGCCATAATTTTTCATCTGATACGCAGAGAGAAGATTGACAAAAAGTTTGGGAATGTGAAACACATTCTCAAAGCTTTCATTGGTGAGTTTAATCCTTGCTTTGTCGGTGACCTTGACTGGAGAGTTTCCCCCCATCAGAATAGGAGGGCCTTTGCATACATCCAATGAAGAATATATTTATTTTATGGAATCCATGTGATGTGATTTTCCTAAATCTACGATCCAAGCATCAGGATAGTAGTTGATGGAAATCAAGGCATGGATAGAGTTTTCTTTCTTGGGATTCTGATCTTTTGGCTTCTTCTTCTTGGCACCCTCAGGGATGAAATATCCAAGGTTTTTTTTCTGAAGTATTTGAGTCATTAGATCTATTTGTTTCTTCATTCATGCAAAATCTGGATGGAATCCTTTATGGTAGTATGTGCATTTCCCCCCTTTTCTTCCCTTTCCACCTTTAGATCCGAAGGCATCGGTGAAGGGTTTTGAGTACCCTTCCTTCTTTGGATTTGCATGAGATTTCCATTTTTCTTTATCTTTGGATTTTTGAAATTGATGGTTTCCATCTTGCACACTAAGTGCATGCACCTTTGGGCCTTTGATTTTTCCCATGTTGATGAGCTTGGTTTTATCTTGTGTCAGGGATTCGATAAATTCCTCAAGAGAATGCATCTTCCAGGTGGCTCCAAAGGCGAATTTGATTGAATGGAATGTGGATATGAACACAGAGAATTCAGGACCAAGTTTGGAGATAATGGTGACAACCATTTTTTAGTACCATGTTTTTCATAGTTAGAGTCATAGGTTCATCCAACGTTTTAGAGTCATGTCTCAGTTATTTGAAAAAACAAAGTTTTCCTAAATAATTCAAAGTTGGTGTGTCGAAGTTTATGAGGTCAGTGGAAAACTAAGGGATGGTCTGAAAAATCGAGAAGTAGCTTTGGATAATAGTCGAGAAAGGGTGTAATGATTCGTCATGTGCGATTTGTAAAGGTCCATTTCCCTACATATCACGTCATGTCAAAAAAGGGGAATTTAGGTACCAAAGTCATGTCAACTGGTTAAGATAAAGGTCAATGTCATAAGTTATTATGAGCATCATTACCTAATCATGAAGTTAGAAAGGTGAAAAACAATGGCACTCCTATCATTTGTACTTTGCACACTTCAAAAGTGTACCCGTCGCGCAATTTTGTTGTGCAAATCTTCAACCTGCTTTCAAACTTCTCGTCTCCATGGATTTATTGTCCTCTTCCATGATTTCATTACTTATTTTTTCAAGCATAAATATTGGTCACCCTTCATTCTTCTCCATCACTTTCATAATTTGTGCGTTTTGCATAGTTTTTTTATAAAGCTATGGAGCCCTTCGTTGTGTAAAAGTTGTTTTCCATTGGTTGTATTGTAATTCTATTGATTTGATTTTGTTGTGTCTACCCCATTGTTTTTAGTCATTGCTTAAAGGTATTTAAGGAGCTTGCTGCATATTAAGTTGCTTGGAACACGTTGTTTCTTTTCACAGTTATCCTTCTTCCTTCTGAATTACCTAATGTTGCACTCCATTGAGTTTCCCTCATGCATCGAGTCTCCCATTTCTCTTTTCTACCATGCCCAGTTTCCCCACTGTGTCAATTTTCCCATCGTGCTTTAATATCACACCAATTGTTTCCACTTTGATGACTTTTTCCGTCATGCTTTACTGTCACACCGAGTTTTTCTAATGAGTCATAATTTTCCTTCACAGTTCCCTACCACGTCAAGTATCCCATTGTTGTTTTCTACCACGCTGATTTTTCCCCACTGAGATGAAATTATCCATCGCGCTTTACTGCCATGCCAAGAATTTTTGTGGATGATTTTGTTTGTCATGAAAAGATTTATGTTACTGCCTTTTCTTGCATTCTCTGCAAAGTTCATCATTCTTATTTTTTGTGTAGAGAAGGTATCACATTTCATTACCGTGTGCATGGGACAAATATATACTAGCATCATGGCAATTTCCCAAAGAATAAAAAAGAAGGCAAGAAGTGGCAGCGCCATGAGGTTTGAACCTCAGGATCTAGAGTTGATAAATGAAGACCCGAAAATCAAGGCATCTTTCAAACAAGCCAGATGTATGTGTTTCTGCAAAAGGATCAAAGGATATAATATGAATTTGGCTAAGTATTCCACCCTCAATTTTATTGGGGTCAGCGTGACAATTGCGGGAATCACTTTCTGAGTGACGGAGGAAACGTTGTCAGTCGCGATGGAGATCCCTCCGCATGGAGAAAAATGGTTTAAAGGAATGCCTTTAGACATTTCATTTTATAAGGACTTCATCAATTTCGAATGTCTAAATCGGAAAATTGGAGGTGGCATTCCAAGACAGTATCTCCTAGAGCCTTTCGAGAAACTTCTAAATATAATTTGAAGATATTTCACCTATGAAGGAAGGTTTGACAGGGTGTAATAATATCACATCAGGTTACTGATGCACTTCACAGGGAAACATCATTGAAAGCTACCTTTCTTCTTATGTCGTAGCTTGGGAAATATGGTGGGCAACTTCCAGGCTAAGGTTGACCAGCTGGGGAACAATTTGTTCCATTTTTCATTAATCAAGATGTTAGTGGTGGAAGAATTGAGACATTTGAACAAGGATTGGGATTCTTTTATGGTTTCGGCTGACATCCCCAAAGATCCCAAAGGAGACATTCCTCTATCTGCAGAGGAATCAATGCTTCATAGTGCAGAGGTGAGAAAGGAAGATGTTACAAGAAAAATAAAAGGAAAAGAAATAGAAGACCCATAATTTAGTCAGTCAACATCCCAGAAAAAAGCAGGTCAAGGTTGACTAATAAAACTGAGGAGATCCAAGCTCCGAGTAAATTTCTTACCAAGTCTTCTCCCAAGATATTTCCCATGTGCATTGTTCAACTAGAGCATGTTGAAGGTGCAAGAAATGGAATTGATGAAAGGAAGGTGGAGTTAGGTGAGGAAAATGCAAATGTTCAGGAATTGTCGTAGAAAATAAAGCAAGAGCAACATGTTATTTCCCAATGTTATCAAGAGAATAGAGAGTTAAGAAGAATACTGGAAGAAAAGACTATTGAAACACCATCTTCCCAAAGTATAGCAAATCAGTTACCCCCTACTTCTCCCACAATGAGAGAAGAGAATGTAAATTGGCTTAAAAAACAACTCAGAGAGGCACAAGATGTAATCATTGAGCTTTGGGAAGAGCAAAGGATGTCAGAGGAAAAAATCACAGAGCATTTTAAAGAGTGTATACCAACCATTCATAATGCATGTACAGCTCTCGCTAGTGCTCAAACAAAACTAAAAATAAACGCGGTTTTGTTGAGACGGGTGAAGAGTTTGAGCAAATGGAACTGGTCTTTGAGAAAAACAATCAGATATTTAAGGTTGCAGGTGACACCAGAGGCATGAGTAAGAGATCCCCATTTTTGTATTTTTGGGTCATGGCATAGAATCTTTCTTTGTACATATCCTACTTTCTTACATTAACAAGAAGTCTGATGCATCACTTGTGCATTGAATATTTGTTGCGCAAACATTGTAAGATTACCTAATGAGAATGGCAGGTATTAATGAAACACATGCAATTTTTGAAAGAGATGCATGGTCCCCAACCATTTCTTTCACCTAGAATTGCACAAGTCAGCATGAATGGACATCTGCTACACAAACTCGCCATGTGCACACTATAGTCAGTGATCATGCAGTAGAAACCAAAGTCTGTTATACAAAGGTGAAAGATTTTCCAGCAGTACGCATGATTACTCAAGAACCCCTTGGAAGGAAATGTTGATTTATCACAATTGGATTCCCGAAGCTTACTCATGAACAACTGATTGAAATGAACATGTCAATAATATTATGATTGGGTGCAGTCGGATTTCTATTTTTAGTAAATTTTGTTGAAAAGGTTGTCCAGAGGGAAAGTAACCGAATCTGGTACTCTAGGGGAATTATAATCATAATGATAAGTGAGGCGTTACCCTTATTTTATATTTTTCCAACCCCTTATAGATTCTTCAACTATGCCTTCTAAAACTTTCCCTTTTGAACTAAATCAACTCTTCTAGATTTTCCCCCTTTTTGACTAAATCAAATATACTCCTTATTTCTCCTTCAATTATTAATTAAACAATAAAAATGCATTTTTAATGCTTAAGTGGTTAATTATTTAATGTTACTTTAAATACATAACCTCCCATAACTAAATGACATTAAATGACCCCCTTTATGTTGATTAAGTGGGTTGGTTGTCATTGATGTCAACCCTTGAAGCAAGTCCAGTAGAAAATTATAGTAGCCCAACAGTATGGTTAAGGGATCTAAGTTTGTTTGATGTATAATGGTATCAAGGTTAGTATAATTGCAGGTAAAACTATTCTAGATGGATATTACATGTCATGTCATTTCCAATGATATGTGGAATTCCACATAACTCCTCACAATTAAAGAGTTATGGCCTTGTGAAGTTGGAGAACCCTCATGAGTTATCTCGAAGGTCAAAGAAGTCAAAATTATTCTAGAAGCTCCTAGAAGAAGTTGACTATTCAAGTGAGTGAAAATAGGAGTTAATCATGGGTTAAGTTGTTGCAATAAGAAAATAATTAAAAATAAATTAGTTGCAACTAGAAGTGGAGAATTTACTATTTGTAGTAAAGTGGGTTAGAAGTGAACAAGTGGTCAGAACTGGGTTATCCCTAAAAGATAGAAATTGGGTTAAGTTGGTTAGAAGGTAACCCCTTGAGGAAGATACATGGAAGTACAAGTAAGAGAGAAATCCTCTCCTATTAGCACCTATTGAACACATTGAACATCTATTATTATGTAAGGTGTATTGTAGGTACTCATTGATACATCTGAAGTTGCACAAGTATGAGGGAGCATGTGGTGAACCAAGTCGGTTTACTAGGAAAATACCCAATGTAGGTAAGACAACAAGTTATAATCCATAAAGGATAATACATTGAATAATTTATATGCATATGAGATGATGAGATACAATAAGAGTGAGGTCGTTATATACCCACGCAGGGGTGTCCTTCCATGAAGAGACATGACCTCTCATTGAGAAGGTGTCTCTTCATTAATTATTCATTAAATATTATAATATATTTATATTTATCATTATATATTATGTTCATAACATTTACTTCTCCTTAGAAATTCTTTGTCCTCAAAGCATACTTATGGAAGACTGATATCTTTCTCTGGCTTGTAATATCGTCTCCTTATTCTTTATTCCTGAATTAGTGCTTGTTGAGGAGTTGAGACGATAGGATATTCTAAGAACTGCGTAGAACCATCGAATTGTAATGGCATATTCCCACCTTAAATTGATCTTCTTCATAATGGGGATTTTATGGGGTTCTTGTAGACAATTTGATTTATTTTGACTCCCATGATAACTTCTACCTTGAGCATCATTTGTAATAAAGGTAATAATTTTTGACATATTTTTCATTTGTTTCTATGGATACATTGATTGGTTGAAGTATTGATTTTTGTGATTAGGATGTCTATAAGGCATCCTTGCAACCCGATCTTTACTTCGTGTACTTGTAGCTTCTTCTTGATCAACACTTGGAATTGAGTTCTCTTCATAGCCCTAGTTTTTTTCTACTTCGACATGTGAAGACCTCTTTACATCAACTGAATCCTTTTGAGTTGTAAGGTTGACTGGGTCTATATTAATTGCTTTAGCCACCATCAGGTTTGTTCTATTTGAAGACTTTTGTAGTTCCATAGGTCTAGTCATTGTCTCTTTATCTACCAATGATTCCTTATTGATAAGTTGTTGTAACTTGCCCTCTGTCATCTTATTATCACTCTTTATCTTCTTAATCTGATTGAGTAATCTTTGATTATGGATTTTTAAATGATAATTATCTTCATCTTTCTCTGATAATTTCTTAATAAGATTTTGATTAGCTTGTTCTAACTTTTGATTTTAATCTTTTAGTCGAGAGATTTCTTGATTGCGTTCTAGTAAGGTCTTGTCATATTTTTTTCTCTCCTCTTAATTTGTTCATGCAACTCCTCATTACATTTTTATTGGAAAGAATATAATTTATTCTTAAGTTTCTCCATGACAACTTCATTTTGCAAATTTCTATTGGTCTCTTTATAATATGCTAGTTCGTCTTCCAATTTCTTGTAGTCATTTTGATATTTTGTTAGAATAAATGGTTTTCAACAATTTGTCCATTTAAAATTTTGATTTCTAAAGGATTCTTGAAAATTAAACACCATTGCTCAAAATGGACATTTTTCAAAAAATATAGGATTATTTATAGTTTTCATAGTTCACTGATTACTTCTTTGAAAGTAAGTAAATGCTTAAATGTATTGAATGCAAGTAGAATATTCTTAAATAAAATATAATAATAACTCTTTAAACGTTATCACTTTCCCTTTTAATATTCTTAAAATACTTTTATATATACTTTCTTTTTCCACTTATAAATACTTCACCAATTAAAAATTTTAAATATCTTAGGAGACTTTAAATAGTCTTTTTTATATTCTTATTTGTTAGTAGTAGCTAGGGCTCAAGAAATGTGACCCTATGGTATAGTTCTTTATAAATAAATAAACACATGGACATATATATGGTATGGAATGCCATGGGCCATTAAATCTCTAAAGGTAAAATACAATATTCACTTTTCCACTTCTTTGGAACTTTTTTTTAATTACCTTTTCTTGGTATGCACTTATATTTGTATTCCTTTAAGAAACCCTTTCTTTTTTAATTTTTTTTATCTCCTCTTTTTTGAAGCCGAAATAATATTTCATAGCATGGTAATATTTTATTATTATTATTGTATTTTCATTGGCATATTTTTATTTTTAATGTTTCTGTTCTTCTAATGTGCAGTGGAATAATTCATTCCTTCACGTAAACTTGTGTGATAAATGGCCAAGGGTCACTTGTGGTCAATATGACCCAAAGATCAGAGAAAATCTGAAGATTTTTCAGTGTGGCTAGAAGCCTATATGGCCAATGGCCAGGATCAGTATGAAGCTCTAATACCACTGTGGTGAACCAAGCCGGTTTACCAGGTAAATACCCAATGTAGGTAAGACAACAAGTTATAATCCATAAAGGATAATACAATAAATAATGTATATGAATATGAGATGATAAGATGCAATAAGAATGAGGGCCTTATATACCCACATAGGGGTTCCCTTCCATGAAGAGATGTGACCTTTCATTGGGAAGGTGTCTCTTCATTAATTATTCATTAACTTTTATAATGTATTTATATTTATTATTATATATTATGTTCATAACAGAGCACAGAGGGTTGACGGTGAAAGTTTTGGAATTAGAGAAAATACTAAAAAAACCCTAGTTTTTTTGGGTGTACACGAGATGAAGTGGAGAAGGGTGCATACATACACGGTCTAGCAATATAATAGGGCATGTACATGAGGGTAAAGCCATAAAAACTTGAGAATATGAAGATGTGGGGTCTCTAGAGTATGAAATCAAGCTCCTAGGAAGGTCTACAGTGATCAGGTACATCAGTTCCATCTACTAGTTCAAAAGGTATGTCTTATTTCTATGAGTAGTTGGATTTTGTTTCCTACATGATAAATGGTTATGGGAGTTTGAGGATTTTCCCTAGAAATTTTATTGGTTGCATGGGACTTACTGTATAAGTCATATCTAGAGAAATACAATGCTGGTATAATCAATATTTATCATTGATACATCTTGTTAGTGTTGAGGAACATATTGTATTTCTTGGAATATGGCTAAGGGTTTTTGTGGTTCATGGTTGATAGCTTGTACTTGTGATGTGGTTGTGAAGTGGTTGATGTATTGAGGGGTTGTATATCAGTAAGGATTTGATATCTAGTCCATGTAAGGGTTAGTATACTTGTTCATGATTATACACACTTGTATGGCACACGACTAGAGAGACATAGATGCACTTGTTTAAGGGATATGTATTAGGATGTATGCGTAGGGAACAATTGCAATCTGGACACAGTGATAGGTTGCAGGTTGATGTGACAAAGGCAACAAGGACCAGATTTTTTTTAGGAAAGAGAAAACCCTAGTTTTCATGAGGTGTATGCAGGATTCAATACAGATAGTTCGCGTACATATGCAGGACACACTACAGACAAGTCACATACATGCGTGAGCTACACAACAGATAGGTGATGTACCTGGTGAGTTTTTTCTGGTAGAGGAAGGTGATAGGTAAAATTTGATCGCAGATCTTTGGTATAGGTTGGTTACAGGTTTTTGGCATAGATTGGTATAGGTTTATAATCGTATATCTCACAGTGACAGTGTTACAGGGGTTTTTTCGTTTCACTTATATTTCAGGGTGGAAGGACATGTTGATTAGGGTTGGTTGTCATTGATTTCAACCCTTGAAGAAAGACCCGTAGCACAAAGGTTTGGGTACTGGACCCAAGATTGTTTGATGTAAAGATGAAGCATTAATGTCTTGTCATGGTTGATAAGAAGTAAAGATGGATGAACTCCAAAGTGGTCACCTTATAGTGAAATCCCTCACAGGAAGACATTTTGTGGAGTGAGATAACCCATGCTTATTTGTAGAATAATGAGATGAAGGACAGTGAATTTGTCAGTGAAACTATCCTATATCGATAGTTCTTGTCATGTCATTTTCGATGGTATGTGGAATGTCACATAACTCCTCACGGTTAGAGAGTTATGACCATATGAAATTAGAGAACCCTCATGAGTCTTATAGAAGCCTCCAAGAGTCAAAGTGTCTTGCAAAAGAAATTATTTTAAATAGAGAATCCCTAAAATAAGGAAATTGTAAGGCTACATGAAAATATAAGTAAGAGGCAAATCTCACTCATTAAGGACACACTTGTACATGTTGTATCTATTTTCTTGTGTAAATCTTATTGTAAATACTTGTGGATACATATGAAGTGGAGAATGTCTGAGGTAGTTGTTGGTCCTTGGTTATGAAAGTAAGTGAAAATCAAGGAAGAAAAGGCAAAATGCGAACTACGTGGAAGACATAGTGACTATTACTGGGTCAAAGTGAGCAAAAGAGAAGAAAATATGGATCGAAGTAAAAGGAAGCAAGCCGATGAACGAGGAAATCAAGGATGATAGATCAGAAAGAGAGGAGGATCGTGGAAAACACAGCAAGCAGAAAAATCCACCGCTGGATTCTTTGGAGCACCGCGTGAGAAGGAAGGAAAGATAGGCTAGCAAAGCCCTAAAAACGTGGGTCAAGTTGACCTAGGGTTTTGGTATCTAGGGTTTGGACACCTATGTTTCGGCCTAAGGATGTTGATGAGTGATTGTAATGTATAAATGGAGGACAAGAGGACCTGGGATGGGTTGTTGTCGTTGTTGTTACTATTGTTGGTGTTGTGATTGTTGTTGTGTGATCGAGTGAGTAACATTGTGTGAGAGATAAGTGCTAGGTAGGAGAGCCTTCTGTATTGTAATATATTTAGCTGGGTGTGAAGATCAACCCTGCAGCTGGGTTCACAGGGAGGGGAGAGATAGAGAGGAGAAGAAAGAAGATCTGATAGCTAAGAGCACAGACAAGAACTATATGCTTCACCTTCATACATTATAAAGAATATTTCTATGGACGTACCCCTAGAGAGAGGGAAAACCACATATACCTTGTGTTGTGTGTGATTGATGCTATGTTATTTACCTTTGATATACTAGTATTGCATTACTGTGGTAGATCTGATAGATGTGTGGAATAGATCTAAGATGATAAGTGATATATGCATGTTGTATTTTTCTGGTATTAGATCCACTTGATATTCCCATTGGTTGTAGACATCCTTATCCTACAACCCCCACATAGTTTCTTTGGGGGAGAATACATCTTCTTCGCAGGTGTTGCCGAAAGGGCCAGTAGTTAGGGCTTGTTGGTGCACTCTTGGAGATGAACCCTGGGTCTACCCCTGTGCCAACAAATGGTTTCTTTGTCAGGATAGGAATATTTTTGAGGGAATGTCAAGGTGGTTTCCATCAAAGACAAAGATTCAGAAGTGGATAGAGGATCAAGAAAAGGACTTTGTTGAAGCCCAAAATAAGAACCCTAATCTTAGTATAGAGGATTGGTTAGGAAGGTATATTTTTACTGATATACACAAGATATTCTTTGGAGGAATCCATCAGGAGCTATATGAGTGGTTACCCAGGTTAGCAGATACCCAGTTTGAGATCAAATCTAGACCTCCTGTAGTTTGGATGTCGGTGTTGATCAAGAAGATCAAGAGAGTTGATAACATCATGGAAAGAGAAGTAGATCACTGGATTGATAGCACCATTGGAGGGTACATCACAAAGTTTGTTGTTGATAGGGTAGAGTCATATAGCCAAGCCGAGAGATATTTATTCAAGGAACCCAGAAGAAAATTTCTACATTTTTTGAAGTTGAGGATCAAGATGCTATTACATGAGAAGAACATCTTGAAGATATAGTAGATTGGTCATATCTGGAAAAGATAATGTTTAGGAATTCAGACAGCGACAATGACACAGATGCTGGACATACGCATAGTGGGAGAGAGTTCAAAGAAGTTCATCTTGCGAACCTGTTTAAGGAGAATTACGGAGATGAGGGTTTCTACAGTGGAGAAGAGGCAAATCTGATGGATGAAGAGAATTCAGAACCCGCTAGGGTAGAGGAAAGGAAAGATGAAAAGACTCACCGGGAAGAGCCAGAAAATTCAAGAATTGCATAGACTGCTGAAGTAAGTATTATTATCCCTCCTGTTTATTTAGT
>JASDQU010881252.1:2830-16275 GCA_032191745.1 Picea mariana | reverse complement strand
TGCTGCAAAGTTACAGGTCTCCTTAAACAATGTCCAATATCAGTGGAAGCTGGAGAAGATATATTCCCTAGCAAAAAATAACAAGATCAAATTTCTGGAGGAGTTGGTACTCAAGATTAGATATGATCCATTAAATGTTAAGGCAACTAAGTAGATACTAAAGAAGAATAATGATGATATACAATCCTTAAGTAAACAACTGAAAATCCCAACCACAGAAGACTGACAGACAAAGGAGATGGTGGAGACTGAAGGCCATAAGGAGGAAATGCTGAAATTAATCGTGGAGCAGAACGCACAGATCAAGGAGATGGAAGATGAGCTGGATCAACTAGTCAAAGAGAAGGAAAAGAGTGTGCCAATGAATGTAATCCCACTGCAAGTAGTTCCTCTCATAGGAGTCAGTACAACATCAATAACCACTACAACAGAACTTCCATCAGCTATCCCAGTAACAACCCTAGATGCTTCTGAGAAATTGGCAAAGTCAATGGAGGACATGACTATGGAAGGAGAAGAAATCAAAAGACTGTAAGTAGAGATAAATAACCTCCAGAAACTGAAATCCATGTTTCATTCAAGTTACAACAATGATATGCACAAGTCACTGAGACTTACTCAGGAAATAAAAAATTTGCAGAAGGAGACAATCATGGCCAAAACACTATCAGAAGCCAAGGAAAACATATGGACGGACATCAGCAAGTCAATGACAGAGATATGGCCCCTGATACAAATTATGTTTGAACAACATGAACTCATGCAGAAAGCCAGACAAGCCATTGACAAGATAAAGGGAGAATTGGGAGAAAATCCTACTGAGGCTACATAAATCATCAGGTTCTTGAATTCCAAGACCAAAGAAGATCTAGAGGCTTTGGAAATTGAGTATAGGACAGAGAAAATCCTTGAGGTCAAGAAGGTTTTGACCAAGAAGGGATTGATGTTGCAACTTGAGGAGAAATCCCAGACAATGGACATTGGAGTGTAGAGGTTTTTCAGAAAGGTCGACTCACTGCACAAGAAAGGTCTTCCAGGTTTACTAATGATCAATGATAAATTGATTACTATATCAGACTAAAAATAGAAGATCCTCACAATGGAAAAATATGGTTCTAAGTTTGCAGGCATACAAGGGAGCATAATTGGCAAGGATTTCTTAGAAACTCTACAGTTGGACCTGAGCATCCAACATGAGATAAAATACATCTTCATCACAAGGCCAACCTTTGTTAAGTACACATACATGGATGAAACTTACAGAAGGTTACTCAAGGTTTCCATCCCTAGTCAAAAGAGATGGGAAGACCTATGTGCCTTACTCGAGTAAATGTGACAGGAAAATCCGAGTCAGCATGAGGAAGACAATAAAAGTCAAGTGGATGAATCACCAACTACTTTCCCAGAAATCAACACTTAGGATTCAAATACATCATCAGTAGTCCTATTATTTTGTAATTTGTATCTAGTCAGTTAGATTTTTATTCCACCATATCCTAGTCATTAATGACAGGATCAAATGTAATTTTTGTATAAATACTTATTACTTTGAAGTATTGAGGGTTGATGTTTGCACCCATGAAGCTATCTTTGTAATCTTTTTGAGAAGATCGACCAGTAATAAAATGACAGATTCACATGATTCTTGCGTTTGGATGTTGGTGATGTTTATATTTCTTTGTTAATGTTTATCTTACTCTATAATCATTTTGTTTTCTATTTCTAATAGTTTAAAGGGAGTTAATGAAAAAAATTTGTTTCATGCACTCTGTTTCTGGTCTTTAGCGATCTGCATGTTATTCTTCTGATATTAATCAAATAAATTCTTAATTGCTTCTTGGTTGGTTGACTATCTCACATGTTCTATCTTTCCACCACATTTAAATCTAATAGATCCAACATTATCACTATCTCGCCCTGTGAAGAAATCTATAAAAAGTTGTATCTAATCTTAAACTTTAACGCAGATCCCATAGCCCAATGGATGTTTAATGAAAATTCTTTAGCCAATCTTTATAAAAAAACAACAAACTCAGATTATTATAACTAGCCTAATATTTAAAACTCAAACATATCTAAATCCTAGAGAGAGATCCCTCTCTGGAACTGGCAGGGCTAGATCCCAATTTCGAAAGCGGTTTTGATAAGTTACCTTTGTTAATTTCTTCTGCCCTTAACAACCTCTGGGAATTACAAAGTGCTAACATAGTGGTGACTCGACTGGGGAACTAACTAATTAATCTTTCATCTTTGCGATTTCTCTTCCCTAGATAAAAAAACTTTATTTCTGAACAATTAAAGATCTAACTTTCAAAGAGATAAATGCTCAGAGGTTGTTGAAATTTTGTATATATTAATTTAGATTTATTAAAGTTTAAAGTTCCGTCTCCTAAAAGAATTCACACTAGATATCATCCTGATCCAGAACCTGTAACAACTATAGATAATCCATAAAAGTTACTCAGAAAAAGAAACACTGTAGAAGGTCAAGGGAGTGACAATCCTCTTCATAGGGATACTTCTCTTCCGGAGAAGCTTGTCACAATCCAGGACCTTGAGTTTGACCTACCTTTTGAGCAGAGCCAGTTCAGAACCAAATTTGATAGCTTTGTGAATGAAATAGTTCTACATCAAAACATCCTCCAACCTAGAACCCCTGAAAGACTTTCTCCTAGAACAAATTTTGATCAACGATTTCATCAAGCGTTTAAGAAGTTAGAAGATCTAGTATCAAATCTTGATCAAGCTTTGTATAAAGCCCACTTTCAACAGTCAGTTGAACTTTCTGCCCTTACTATTGCTGCATCTTCTGTCAATCCTCAAAAAAATCATTCTGTACCTCCCAGCCCCGCTTCATCTACCTCTTCTGTCACTTCCCCACCAATCACATAGGTTGTCATTCAACCTCCTCCACTAATCATGGAAGCAAGATATGCTCCCCTGGTGTTAGATGCTCCCTTACATGCCATGCCACAGGACCATCAAACCAAGCTTCCTTCGTTTGATGGTACTGGACCCCTTAATGCACAACAACATGTGGATAAAATGAATGATTACTTTGATTTGTCCAGATGAGACTTTTTGCACAAAGCTTAACTGACGATGTCAAAAAATGGTTCAAAGCATTACGTGCTTCTAGCATTGCTGATATTGTTGATTTTCATTAAGTTTTCTCGACAAATGGGAGGTAAAGAAAAACCCTCTCCAAATTTTATCAGAATATGAAAATATCAAAATAAATCAGGGAGAAACAATACATGACTATTGCATTCATTTTAATAATATTTATAATGCAATTCCTGTTGATATAAAGCCTCGTCAAGGCTTGGCCTTAATCAATTTCCCGGATGGATTTGATGCTGATATGTCATACCAACTGAGAGAAAGAAATTCTTCCACTTTAGAAGATATGCAGAAAAGAACAGTAAGTGTTGAATTCAACTTATTAGCCAGAAGAGATAGGCAAAGAACATAAATAAGAGTTACCATTAAAGAGGAACCTTCCACTTCTACTTCAAATACCAAAATTGACTCTTTAGTAAGGACCATGGAGAGAATGATGGATGGATTACAAATTAATGATAGAAACCCGCCTAAAGAGAATCAACCTGCTCCTCAGATTCAAAATCCTAATTTCAGAAGGAATCCTCACCAAATCAGACAGAGATAGCCCATAGACCAAAGGGAACAAAGAGGTCTTGATCAGCAGATTAGGCCTCCTCTTCAATAAAACTATGTTGATGAAGGGGAAGAGGTAATTGAGGAGTTGGATGACATTCACATAAACCTTATGGGGGTTAACAATAACAATTCCATTTTTCTCACTCAGGAAGAACATGAACTTTTTCTCCTGTCACAAACCGAAGTAGAGGAGGAAGAGTTAGAACAACAAGCCTTCGAGAATGCAATAATGGAATTCCACAGAAAATACAACTTGAGAAGCAATAAGTCTAACGACAACCAAACTAAGAAGGTTGCTGAAACTAAGAAGGCTGTTGAAGCTAAGAAAGATGTTGAAGCTAAAAAAGCTGTTGAAGCCAAGAAAACCTCATATACTACTCAAACCGAAGTTGCATCCACAAGTCAAACCAACACTACTGCACAAAAAACTGTGACTGGGAAATCAGAATTGCAGAGCCAAAGCAAAACTTCAACCACTTTCATCTTGGAAAGTGAATTGGCCAAACTGAAGATTCCTATTCCTCTGACAGAACTAATGAACAAAGATGCTTATAGAACACAGGTGATCAAAGCATTAAGCATTGAACCGAGAGTAGGCACAAAAGAATTAAACATTGGATTAGGAGTACGCACAGACATTGTAAACATTGATGACGATCAACCTAAGCTGTTGTTTGGTCCTGAGGTTGAGGGACAAACTGACAATGGTTCTGTTCCTCCTTTCTACATTAGTCTGAATATTCATGACAAGACATTACACAACGCTATGTTGGATTCTGGTGCTTCTCGCAATCTTATTCCCAAGGCTGTGATGGAGAAGTTGGGGCTTGATATCACCAGGCCTTACAAGGACTTATACTCCTTTGATTCTAGCAAGGTTAAATGCATAGGTCTGATTAAATACTTGTGCATCACCCTGACTCAAATCCTATCAAAAAGCATGGTGATGGATATTGTTGTAGAAAACATTCCTCTGAAATATGGTATGCTATTATACCGATCATGGGGTGCCAAGTTAAAGGGCACTCTGTAGTTAGATATGTCTTATGCAACCATTCCAGTATTTGGACAACAAAGAAGATTGTAGAGAGGGACTCGGATGAAATACATGGTCAATAGTCAAGAGAATCCACATAACTATCCTTTGTATTATGTTCATTCTAACCTGGACTCCTTCATTTTATATAATGATGGTGACATGGATAGTCAAATTGCACAGTTGAAAGATGGTGCATCTGGCCTGGAAGAAAGTAAAGCAATCACTGAGGAAAGTAAAACTGAGACAACAGAAGCTGATGAACCAACAAAAAACTTCTGGAGTATGGATTTCGATGGGGCTGTTAGCAAAGAAGGAGCTGGAGCTGGGGTGTGGGTGCATAATCATAAAGCACACTATTCATAAAACCACTCTTATAAATTAAATTTCCAGTGCACCAATAACATGGCCAAGTATGAAGCATTGATGCTCGGCCTGAAGTTGTTGAAGAAACTTGGTGCTAAAAATATTATGGTAAGAGGTGATTCTGAACTTGTCATTAAACAAATCAAAGGTGAGTATTTTGCAAAACACCCTAGGCTCAAAGCTTATAGAAATGTTGTTTTGGATTTTCTACAATGTTTCACTGAGATTGACTTGTAGGTAATTCCCAGAGGTCAGAACATACTTGCAGATGGATTGGCTACTTCGGCATCGACATGTAAAATACCTTTCCATCCAAATCGCCAATACACAGTAGAGGTGAAATGCAGGCTGACTGTCCTAGACAATATCAGGTACTGACAAGTATTTGGCAACGATGAACAAATTGAATATTTCTTGTAGTCTAAAAATGATTTTGAGTTTACAAATATTGATGTAGATAGCGATGCTGATAGTGTAAATAAATCAGACTTAGAAATGATAGTGTAAATAAATTAGACTTAGAAAATGATAGTGTAAATAAATTAGATTTAGATGAAATAAATGAAAAAGATGAAGACTCGGATATTTTGCAATTGAAGAATAATGTTTTACCTAGAGGTTTAGTTCCTTTAGAAGAATTGTTTGATTTCAATGATGTAGCAAAAAAGCCAAAAATTGAACCTACCGGAAAAGAGGTTGAGGAATCTAATATAGGAACAAAGGAAAAACCAAAAATGATTAAACTATCTAAATCTTTACCCCCTAAGCAAAAACCAAATATATTGAACTGTTTAAAGAATTTGTAGATGTCTTTGCTTGGAGTTATGAGGTTTTAAAATCTTATGACACCAGTATCATACAACACAAAATACCAGTAAAAGAAGAACATAAACCTTTCAAGAAGAAACTTAGGAGAATCAATCCAAAGTTATTGCCCTTGATAGAAAAAGAGATAAAGAAAATGTATGATTCCAAAATAATAGTCCCCTTGAGATTTTCAAAATGGGTTTCTAACCTTGTTCCTACTAGAAATAAAACTGGAGAAATCAAGATCTGCATTGATTTCAGAAACCTCAACAAGGTTTCTCTTAAAGATAACTATCCTCTACCTAAAATGGATCACATCTTACAAAAGGTAGTTGGAGCCAGTAGGATCTCTTTGCTAGATGGTTTTTCTGGTTATAACCAAGTCCTTGTCTATACTGATGACCAGGAGAAAACATCTTTCACTACACCATGGGAAACTTTCATGTATGTGAAAATGCCCTTTGGTTTGATGAATGCTAGTGCCACTTTCCAAAGAGTAATGGACATTGCCTTTGTGGATGAGCTTGGCATATTTATAGTCATATACTTGGATGATGTCATTGTCTACTCAAAATCAGATGAGGAACATTTACAACACCTCAACGAGTGTTTGAAAAGTGCAGAAAGTTTGGGATCTCATTAAATCCCAAGAAAACTCTTTTTGGTTTAGAAGAAGGCAAGTTGTTAGGGCATATAATCTCTAAAGATGGAATCAAGATAGACCCCAACATAATTGTGGCCATCGAGAAGTTAGACCATCCTAGAAACATCAAGGAATTACAATCCTTCATAGGTAAAATCAATTTTCTGAGAAGATTCATACCCAATTTGGCAGAACTCCTCAGGAACATTACAAATATGCTTAAAAAAGAAACAAAAATAAAGTGGAACACAGAAGCTAAACAACCCTTTGAGCAAGTAAAACATGCCCTTACACAAGCCCCTGTATTAATCAATCCAGATTACACTAAAGATTTCTATTTATTATCTTTTGCATCTGAACACACCATTGTAGCGGTCCTTCTGCAGAAAAATAGTGAAGGCCATGAACAACCTATAGAATTCTTCACCAAGTCATTGAGGGATGCTGCACTGAACTACAACATAATGGAGAAACAAGTTTTTGCATTGGTAAAAGCAATTGAAAATTTTAGAGTTTACATTCTTCATTCACATACTATTGCTTATGTTCCTAATGCAGTGGTGAAAGACATTATGACTCAGGATAACCCAGATGGTAGAAGAGGGAAGTGGATTGCAGTGATCCTTGAATATGACATAGAGATAAAGCCAACTAAACTGATCAAGGGTCAAGGTTTGGAAAAACTTATGGTTGAATCAAATTTTCATGCTTTAGACATAAAATTTTTAGCTGCAGTTGACGAATAGGGACATTAGGCGACTCCACATGTCAAAGAGGTATTCTCAAATTCTCCATGGTAAGCAGACCTCATCTTTGCCTTACATAATTTACAAGCTCCTCCTGGCTTGACAAAGACTAAAGCTAGATTCTTAAAACTTAAAGCATTGAAATATTGCATTCTGGATGGAAATATTTACTGGAAAGATGCTAGAGGCATTTTACTTAATTGTTTATTAAAAGATGAAGATGACAAGGCATTGCAGGATTTCCATGAAGGAGATTGTGGTGGGCATCTAAGTTGGAAGAATTCTACTAACAAGATATTTAGAGCTAGTTTTTACTGGCCCACCTTGTTTGCAGAAGTTCATAAAAAGGTAACCTCCTGTCACAAGTGCCAGGTCTTTGAAGGTAAAAGGAAACTTTTGCCTTTACCTCTGAAACCCATTTTGGTTGAAGCTCCATTCCAACAATGGGGTTTATATTTTATTGGGGAGATTCACCCATCTTCTTTAGGCCAACATAAGTCGATCGTCACAACTACAAACTACTTCACAAAGTGGATAGAAGCTGTACCCTGTAGACAAGCCACCGACTCTGTCATTATTAAATTCTTAGAAACTAATATTCTGTCTCATTCTGGATGTCCTAGGAAGATTATCATTGATAATGCAACAACTTTCAGATCAAAAAAGCTAATAGAATTTTCCAGCAAGTACCAAATTACTTTGGGACACTCCACAACCTATTACCCCTAGGGAAATGGGTTGGTTGAGTCCTCCAATAAAATTTTGGTAAATATCATAAAGAAGATGTTGTAGGAAAATAATAAATCTTGGCACGACAAGTTGGTTCATGCACTTTGGGCTGACAGGCTAACCACAAAAAGAGCAATTGGTATGTCCCCATATTAGCTGGTATATGGTATCGATGTTGTGTTCCCCACCTCTTTGGGTGTTTTGGTTATGAAGATTTTGCAAGAAGTACATACAGAGCCTAATGATATTCAAAGGAGAATCAATCAAATGATCCAACTCCAACAGTCCAGAGAGGAGGTGTATAACCAGACCCAGGTAATCCAAAAGAGCATCAAGAAGATTTATGACAGGAGAACCAAGGAAGATGATTTCGAATTGGGTTATTTAGTACTAAAATGGGATTCAAGAAATGAGGATAAGGGCAAGCATGGAAAGTTCGACAATTTGTGGAAAGGCACTTACATCATCCAGACATTTAGAGGAACCAATGCATTCTTATTCAAGGACAGTGATGGAGTAGACCTGCCAGGAGGACCTATAAATGGCGGGATGCTCAAACATTATGTTCCACCAGAATGAAGACCTTAGTCACTCATCCCATTGTACAACACACTTTTACTTTTGCTTTTATGTCATGTGTGAGGTGATTTTTATCAGATGGTTGAAGCCCGAAGAGAAGGCCCTAAGCCACTGATCTGGATAACCAAATTTACAATCAGAATAAAGCAAATCAAGATGCAGACAAAGCACTAAGGAAGGAGATTCAAAGCAGCAGGTAGCTAGATTTTTGGCACCTCACAAGGAGAGCACCATCCCCAAGTGGAGCCACTGTTATAACCCTATGTTTCATAGGATCACTTGGTGATTATAATCTTTTCTTCTAGTCACATTATATTGTAAATAATATTTTATTCCGCAAATGATTCACAGAAAGAAAAAGAAAAAGAAAAATAAAGAAAAGAAAGGAAAATACAAAAATACAAAAAATCAAAAGAGGGTATAAAAATAGAAAAGAAAATGATAAAATCCCATGAAATAATTTGGCTTGATTCATACTATCTAACCATGATCGAGCTCTTTCAATTTATGCAGATAGGATAGTGAATAAATTTGGATAAACAATTTAATCTTAGCCAAATTAGATAGTTTAGTGAATAAGTTTGATCAAACAGTCTAAGCTTGGTCAAATATCTTCGGTTAGAGAAATTGTTAACCCAATAGTCTAATCTAGGTTAATGTTCTAGGTAATTAGATTAGGAGATAGGTTAGTATTCTTTGTTTCAATAAAATCTTGTTAAAAAGTTGATTAAATGCTTGTGATTTGAGTTAAAACGATGTATTTTTGACCCCTTGGTGACAAAATAAAGAAAGGGGAGCTGCAAAAAACCCACAAAATGTTTTTATCCTAAGTTCTATGGTGATATGACAGTTTTGGCGCTTTGTGGTAAAGAGCGCACTAATCTCAACGGTTCATCATAGCGTGCCCAGATCAACGACACACAGAGAATATCAAACCCCCCAGACCTTTCTGCCTTTAACGGTGGGGGGGGAGGGGGGGTCTGAGTTGGTGGTTTTCCAAGCACGAGCCCCTCATAACGTGTCANTCCATACCACCTCTGCACTCCGTCGCCACACTCCACTACCCCGCCTACACGTCACACTCCACTCGCCTGTCGGCTGTCACATCCCATCCACTAGTTAGCCATTCCATTCCCTCCACATCACATCTGATATGTCTGTTGGCCAATCAATTCAGTCGGCCATTACCATTACCCGTCTGACTCACCATTCGCTCCATAATGAACATCCCGTTCAACCATTTAACCCCGTTCTTTCGACATGTTTTCACTGTTCATCGATCCATATGTAGTCGACGCCATCATCTCCTGTTCTCAAGACAATCACCATCAATCTTACAGTCAACAACAACCATTAAAACCTGGTAAACATAGTTAATATCATTTTCTGTTGCAGATATCTGTTTGACGATGGTGCCCAAATCCAAATCCTCTGAGACTGTAGAAAATCCTTTCCTCTCTCCTCCCGTCGATATGGATCGTATCCCCCTGGCCGAAAAAGACTACCTAATTGTAGAGCTGAAGTGTGAATTCAATTTATTCAAATTACACTTCTGGCTCAAAGATATTTTTCTGGACCAGAGCGACGAGATCGAAATATGGGACTCTAATCTCCCTTTATACATGTTCCCACGGACATACCATTTCTCTGAATTTTCCCTGAAATGTCAAGCACACTACCTTCCAGGCCAAAGGGCCATGGTATCTTCATCTGGTGAAACTCTGTTCCCCATCACCCCTGAGATGATAAACCAAATGATGCAGATACCCATAAATGATTCTGCCTCCCCCTTCTCCATTGAGATCCTGATTGAGTTGTACCATAAATTATCTTTCCGGCATAGAGCTAGGATCTTTGAGCTTTTCCTCCCTGAAGCTGCACAGTTTCCCAAAAAGAATCCCCCATACCATTCTTCCATCTTCTCAGTTAAAGGAAACCAGATCATTTCCTCCCTGTGTTGTCTACTAGGATACTATTTAGACGAGTGGGTAACCCATTCTGGGTTTTCTATCCATCTTCTCCACTGAAGAAAAGGCTACTACATAGTTTGACTACGGTCAGTTTCTAGCTAACAACATCCATGAACAACTCTTCAAGTTTTCCATAGAAGGTATGTTCATGTATTCTTCAATACTGGTGTACCTGTTCCTCTTTTTCCAATAAGACAAGTTCTCTTTCTCCCAGCAGAAGTTGGACCAAGATGGTAACCCTTAATCTTTGACCTCCTAGACATCATAGTGGGGAAGAAATCATTTCAGTTCAACTTCAAACAATTCATTGATCAATTCTACCATCCAGTGTTATGCATGCCAAGTGGAAGAACAAAACCAAGAATAAATGAGGAAATTTAGAGAATTTTACACCTGTCAGACTTGGCCAAAATAGGAGACTGGTACCTCTACCAGAATCACATAGAAATCGGGGTCTATGGGTGCAAGTTACCTCCTTACAAGTTGCCAAAATATTTACCTATCCGGGTATTCACTCTGGAATATATCAGACAGATGATAAATTCCGATGATATTCATTTTGTGGCATTCAAGAAGAAGCAACATCTCAGGATCAAAGGTCAGATCGGTTCTTTCATTTTCAACAGTAGAGCTGCAGGGGAAGAAGCTAATAAACTGTTAAAGGAAATGAAGTTCAACCTCATCTCCCCATGGCACTATGACCCCTGCGATATTATTGCAATAACCAAGCTCAAAACCAAGATTTCTCCCTATGCTCATGTTCCCAAACCGAAAATTGAGAAATTCATGAACCAGATAGAGTGGGAGGAAAACACTCTGACAGACACTGAAGAACAACCTTCACCTGCCAACATTTCACCACTAGCACTCCACAGGTACAAGCAGAGAAGAGGGATAGAAAGGAAGTCTCCCCTTCAGTCACAGAAGTCTCAGCAGAAGATTTCCAAGTCTACAGGAAGAGGACCAAAACCAGCCATACAACTGACAGGTCCAGAGAAGATGAAACTCAGTCCACCATAGTTGTGGAGGGACCACATTCATCACCCTTCTCAGGTATCCAACATAAAATGTCCACTTCCTCATCCAAGAAACAAACTGATACCACATTGACAACTAAGTCCTCACAGGAGCCTGTAGGAATTAACATTTTTGAGAAGTATAACTTGATTAAAAAGAAGAATGAGCTGCTGACCAACACCACCTATGCACAGTTTTGGAAGCAGACATCTACAACACAACACATGTTATTATCTTCCTTTGACACAGAAAAAGGAAGTATGCATATGGCATTCCTGCAGGCATAGGTTCCTCATCCCAAGGTAGTTTCTGATTACAAGAGGGCGACATTTGAGTTTGATGTAAAAGAGGTGCATCTAGCTGATCAGATGGATATGCACAGACAAACTGGTGAGATGATTTTCTCCACCCTAGCAAATACCTTAATGAATGCTGCAAAGTTGCAGGTCTCCTTAAACAATGTCCAATCTCAGTTGAAGCTGGAGAAGATATCTTCCCTAGCAAAAGATAACAAGATCAAATCTCTGGAGGAGCTGGTAGTCAAGATTGGTTATGATCCATCAAATTTTAAGGTAGCTGAGGAGCTACTAAAGAAGAAGAATGTTGATATAGCATCCTTCTGGAAAAAACTGAAAATCCCAGCCACAAAAGACTCACAGGAAAAGGAGATGGCTGAGACTGAAGGCCACAAGGAGGAAATGCTGAAATTAATCATGGATCAGAATGCACAGATCAAGGAGATGGAAAAGAGTGTGCTAATGACTGTAATCCCACTGCAAGTAGTTCCTCTCACAAGAGTCGGTACAACATCAACGACCACTACAATAGAACTTCCATCGTCTATCCCAGTAACAACCCTAGATGCTTCTGAGAAATTGGCAAAGTCAATGGAGGACATGACTCTACAAAGAGAATAAATCAAAAGACTTCAAGTAGAGATAAATAACCTCCAGAAACTGAAATCCATGTTTCTGTCAAGTTACAACAATGAGATGCACAAGTCACAGAGACTTACTCAGAAAATACAAAATTTGCAGAAGGAGACAATCATGGCCAAAACACTGTCAGAATCCAAGGAAAACATATGGACGGACATCAGCAAGTCAATGACAGAGATATGGCCCTTGATACAAATTGTGTTTGAACAACATGAACTCGTGTAGAGAACTAGACAAGCCATCAACAATATAAAGGGAGAATTGGGATAAAAGCCTACTGAGGCCACATAAATCATCAGGTTCTTGAATTCCAAGACCAAAGAAGAGCTAGAGGCTTTGGAAATTGAGGATAGGACAAAGACAATCCTTGAGGTCAAGAAGGTTTTGACCAAGAAGGGATTGATGTTACAGCTTGAGGATAAATCCCAGACAATGGACATTGGAGTGCAGAGGTTTTTCAGCAAGGTTGACTCACTGCACAAGAAAGGTCTTCCAGGTTTACTAGTGATCAATGATAAACTGATTACTCTATCAGACTACAAACAAAATATCCTCACAGTGGCAAAAGATGGTTATAAGTTTGGAGGCATACAAGGGAGAATAACTAGCAAGGCTTTCTTACAAACTCTACAGTTAGACCTGAGCATCCAACATGAGATAAAATACATCTTCATCACAAGGCCAACCTTTGACAAGTACACAGAGATGAATGAAACTTATAGAAGGTTACTCAAGGTTTCCATCCCTAGTCAAAAGAGATGGGAAGACCTATGTGCCTTACTCAAGTAAAGGTGACAGGGACATCCGAGTCAACATGAGGAAGACAGTCAAAGTCAAGTGGATGAATCACCAAATACTTTCCCAGAAATCAACAGTTAGGATTCGAATACATCATCAACAGTCCTATTATTTTGTAATTTGTATCTAGTCAGT
>JASDQU010881251.1:0-28451 GCA_032191745.1 Picea mariana | reverse complement strand
TGGCTTCCTTGAATTTGTTGTCTCCTTCATATATAACCTCCATTTCGTCCCAAATCTCCTTATATGAATTAAAATGCATTACCTTCAAAAATATAGGATTTGTTAACCCTCCTAGAATGGCATTGACTAATCTTGAGTTTTCATTGCAAATCTTCTTTCCTTCAGTATATGTGGGCGGAGTAGCTAGTGCAATGTACCCATTTTATACAGATTTCCAAACATCAAAACCAAGAGCCATAAGGTAGTTTTTAATTATTATTTTCTAGAGAGAATAACAATCTCCTTTAAACAATGGTGATTTGTTGGAAGACATTCCCTCTTGCCGATCCATTACTTTCAGGATCTACCTTCCAGTTATTAAACTATGTTGAAGGCACTGACTTTGATACCAATTGTTGGAAATACTAAGAGGGGGGGTGAATTAGTATTACCTTTTAAAAAAATTAGATATTACTTTGTTATTCTATTTATCATCATATTAGATCAACAATGGACTTGTATTTAAGAATCAATTATATAAGTATACTTAACAAGAATTACAAAGTTTATAAAGAATAATTTATGATTGTGAAGGACACCAATACTCTTTAGAGCACCAACTCTTGGAGACACAAATCCCCTTCTTCAAGGAACCAACCCTAGGAAGCACCAACTCCCTTGTTTTAGGGCATCAACCCTAGGAAGCACCGACTCCCTTGTTTTAGGGCACCGACCCTAGGAAGCACCAACTCCCTTATTTTCACACTTTACTTAGAAAAGGAAATGAATCCTTCCTTTCTCCTCCATTTGTTTGAACTTTGAGCCATTGCACCTCTTCATTTAAACTAACGATAATAAAGTTTTTTCTTTTAATTTATAATTAATCTCTTCCTCTATTATTATTCATACATTATAATGAAATATTTTCAATTTAGTAAGAGGGATTTTCATAAATTGATCACATGTATGGATCGATTTATTTTAATTCGGTCCCATGCCTCTTTATTTAATTCTTATTCTTTTGTTGTGTCCCTAGTTCTCCAACAGATCATATTTGAGCTTTCACTAGCTCTTTGTATTGTTATGGTGTTCTTCTTGGTTTTCCTAAAGGAAACAGAGTTAAGCCCCATGCACTTTATCTTTTTTTATGTGACCATAGGATAAAAAACACATGCTTATCCATTTCAAATGATGTTCTATTTAGCGCTTCTTCCTCCCTTATTATTTTACACGATACCAGAATCCATGACCAAACACAAGTCATAACAAGCATTAATCCGATAATTTCAACATTATCCTTGAGAATAAAAAACATCGACGATCAGGACTTAATTTGTGGTTGAGTGGACGATTCTTGTTCACTCCGGGACTTGGGTGATTCACGACTCCGGAATTTGTAGTATTCAAATTCTCCCAAAGTAAATTTCATCGAAGTGCATATATGCACTCCCTGTTTGACATTATTCATCATATGCCTTTAGGCTTAGAACCAAAGGATTTAACTCATCTTTGTCATATTCAATATTTATTGGAGTTTTTGATGTTTCAAATATCCCCAAAGTAAACCAGTCGAAGTGGTCATATGGTATAGGTGACAGTTACATGTCGGTCAATGGTCCACGCTTACCTTATTCCACTATCTTAATCCAACGAACGCTTACCTTATTCCACTGGCTTAATCGAACGAACAAGAAATATTTTTGAGAATCTTAAATCAATGACCAACGTTATTTCATGAATTCGGCCTTCGTTGCTTCAACTATGTTTTTTGGTAGGAGAAGTTGAATATCCCTCAATGTTGTAATCCCAGAGTGAAGTGGCTTGGTGACATCACTATTGACATGGCATTGGTTGAGTGGCTACCATGGGTCACCTAGATTCGTGACTTTCATATACCTAAAGTTTCAAATAAACCTTGACACTTTTCACCATGTGATTGGGCCACATGTCCTTACTAACATGGTCTTCCTGACATGTCATATGTATTTCTCCTTTGTATCATTACTCTAGATCAGACGGTCTAGTTTTCACTTGAATTCTTCATCTAATGACCCTCGTTCACTTCGAGACTTCGGGGCTCCAACCTTCAGGTAAACTTACATGTTTCATACTCATTCAACTTTTACAATATGGCACAAATCCCTTCAAAGGCATAGTCTATTCTTTGACGAAGCTTCTAAAGGAAACCACGGTGAGGCTGGCGGGGGAGGGGTGATTATTGATCCCGAGGAATTAAAGGTACTCTCGTATTCTTGGGGAATCGACAAGGACATAAATAACATAGCTGAAGCTTTATCCCTCTGGAAAGGATTGTCTCAAGCCCAAATCATGAACATTATGGATCTCAATGTCTTTGGAGACTCTCGTATCATCATTCAAGCCCTCTCTTCTAAGAACCTTACTAGACATATGAGGCTCAGGCAAATTCTCAAGAAAATTAAACTCCTTATGACCACTTTCTAATCTATCCAATTATTCCATATTTTGCGGGAATTAAATGGCGAAGTAGATAAAGAGGCTAACAAAGCAGTATTGCTAAGCAAAGGAGTTTTATTACTAGACGAAACTGAGGGATTTGATAAATTACCATAAAATTGTGTACGAGAGCTAGCCCCAAAGTCAAAGTTGAGACTACCCAATGAAGACTGATTGTAATTGTTTCCATCCCAACAATGCAAACACATCAAAAACATTAACACAAAAATCATCGAGAACTATGACTATGGTTAGCTCAAATGGTTTGACTAGTTATGTAAAAATTGTAATGACAAAGGAGGTCACAAATTGGAATCCACCTAAATCCCTTAGGGTTAAGCATTCAGTTTCTTCTCTCCAACTATTGATAAATGTTTTTTTGAAAGTTCATAAAGATCTCAAGACCAAATCCCATCAAATTAGTAACCTTATTAGAATAGAAAGAATGATTAAACTTAAAAATCATATTAAGACAATCTCTTTTGTTAAAATATAAAAGAAGATTAAACTTAAAATTCTTATTAAGACAATCTCTTTTGTTAAAATATATGAATCTTTTAAACTATTTTTCAATATTTTAATTAAAATAAATATATTCCATTTAACTGTTAAAATAAAAATTTAAAAAGTTGATAAAAATACATTAACTTTTTAAATATTTTTCAAAATTAAAATTAAAATTATTTATAATAAAAAATAGTATTGAGTTATATTTTCAGATCATTGACGAATTCCGATGTTACCTACAATATTGATGGTTCTTCAAAATTAAAATTGAAATTAAAATTACTTGTAATAAAAAATAGTATTGAGCTATATTTCCAGATCATTGACGAATTCCGATGTTACTTGCAATAGTGATGGTTCACCCATTATGTTTGGGTTGTTAAACAATAATAGCCAGGGACCTATTCTTTTGAAGAGGTTAAATACATTTTGATAACTAAAATAATCTTTCATCGCTTACAGTTGTTGAATTGCAGAAATCGTTTTCAGGGTTTTAATYCCACGAGTTTGTTGCAAGTTATTTTGATGGCAACCCTTCGACTGCAAACATATCGTATATTTAAGATTATTGGCCGAKAAAATGAAAATTTACCAGCTCTGAAGGAGAGATATATAGGCAAGCATAAATATTTTACCGAAATAGTCAGGCATGAGTTTTCCATTTGATAAACGTCCTGTGGAAATATGGCCCGTGAAATCTCTGMGATGTGGAGGAAATTCTGCTCCTCTCTGTACGAGTCGCCGAAGAAAATTACTGCAGGCACGTTCTGAACCTCCGCAATCAGATATAACTTCCCTTTTTACATAATAAATGTTATGCTGACTACATAGCCAGAACGTTTTAATATCCAAAGTGCCAACGGCTCACACCTCTGCAGGGGCTTATTGCTCGCCTAGATTGGGACGGGACGATGTTGCAGCTGGATTATAGGTTGTCAGATTTGAATGGTTAACTATTGATATTTTATTTGCTACAGTATTTAATGATTCCACAACAGGTTGGATATTGATCCCTTAAATCTTTGTCATATGGAGAAAATGTGCAACTACTCTATATAGGGATATAATCATTTTTTCTGGGTAACACCTGAGTATACTGTAAGGATATAATCATTTTTTCTCGGTAACACCTGAGTATACTGTAAGGATATAATCATTTTTTCTGGGTAACACCTGAGTATACTGCAATCACTTTCTAAAATGGAAGTAAGTATAGAATTGGAATAAGCTATTTGTAGCATATTAGTAGTCTTAATTTAAATATTAGAATTTTAGAATTTTCTGGTTGTTTTTTTTATCAGTTTTGTTTAAAGGTTGATTAGAAATTTGAAAGAATTGATGAAATTGCAGATATCAATTGTTAAGTTTGTAGATTTTGAATGAATCATAGGTTTTTCCAGGCGCTGAATTCATCTACAATGAAAAATTACAATTTCACCAACAATTGGATGGTTGAATTTGCCCAGAAAAATTTCTAAAAAAAATTAATACATACACTACTGTATATTAGTATAACAAACAACCTTGTTACAATGAGAATCAAGATTTATCAATTATATCAATCTACAATAGTTACAATGTGTAAAATTACCTAAATTTATTCTTATGAAACTATAAATTTAAAAATCTGCTAAATTGTATATTTTTATTTCTATAAAATTATAAAATTATCTAAATTTATTCTTATAAAACTATAAATTTAAAAATCTGCTAAATTGTATATTTTTATTTCTATAAAATTATAAATTTTACATGTTAAATTAGCCTAAATTATATTTTTAATGAATGTTTTTAAGGGTTATAACATTATAAATTTTAAATTAACCTAACTTATATATTTTTGTTTTTTTATAAACTTATAATTTTTACATGTTAAATTAAAATTTTTAATGGTTATAACATTGTTAAAAATATAGTTTTATCAAAAATTAAAATATAAGTTAATCATTTTTTTAAAATCTTTTTATTGATATAATTATTTTCATCATCTCACCTTCAATGTTATTATTTTTTAATGCTTAAAATAAATATTTTAATCAATTTTTTTTTCAGTAAAAGAATTGTGTTTCCTATTACTTTATTTTTATAGTAAAAAATGCCACATGTTTTAAACAAAATAGTTATCTTCCATTTGCCCTATCAAATGCCCTGTAAAATGAAAACCAGTGTAGGTGGCGGATTCATGTTCTGACTGAACTGTTCTATGCATCTAAGAAAAACTACCAACTGAAAAAAGAGCACTGAACTGTAAAACTTCATCATCGCAGTACCAAGAGCTGGGCCGAGAGTGTGCAAGGTATCCATAGAAAATTAATTAAACATTAGCACCTGAGGGCATGTCATCCGGAGCGCTTGTGGAAGGGCCATCCCTAGGCTGGAGCACGAAGGGCCTTGCGCAGGTCGGGCAACATTGAGTTGCTGGTTCGTTTGAGAATGCTTCATACATCATGTCGATCCTCTAGTGCATGAGGGTGTCCCAATGTATTTGGTCTTCCCTCTAGCTCCTTAGCCCAAAGAGGAGCTCGAGCTTCTCCGAATGGAAGAAAGGTGGTGGACCATGGCATAAATCAGAGAGACCAGTGAGTGGTGGAGGCACCAAGACGGGGTGGCCCTCCACCTCAACTCCCGAGTACTCCAGCACTATGGCCACAACCTCCGCCGCCTTGACCTTCTCCATCCTTGTACCAATGTTCACGACCTCCACCGCCTTGCCCTCCTCCACCGTTGTACCAATTGGGTTGTTTGTGTCTTGAATTGAGGTAGTAGAGTCCATATGTGGGAAATCCCTTGGGAATTCCTCTTCAATTATACATGTAGCTCCCTCCATGGAAGTCAGGGCATTTTTGCTTGTTGGATTATGCCTGGGGGACTACAAATCATCCGAGAAAGTGAAGAGAAGAGATTTTGGAGGACCCTAGATGGGTTTCTCCGGAATCTTCTCCTCGACATATGCCATTGGCGGATTTCTTGGTTGCTACCAATGCTGAGTCTGAGCTATGGATAGGGCACATTCCAGCCTCTGCACATGCCTCTGTTGGGAAGCTAGACTGTACCAGGCTGGGCCGCTCCTTGGCTTGCCTCTCTCCCTTGGCATGGCTAGGCCGGGAGGGTTGATAATTCTCTAGGGAGGTGCAATAAGGATCCACTGCACACAAATCTCGTTCTCGGCGCTGTCACGGAGGTGGAGTGTGAGAGAGAAATGGAGCCAACCTCATCTGAGCAGGAGAGATAAGCTCAGGCTCGACATGGCCACAATACTGAACCCTCCTCTGCATTTACATCTGGGTGCTGCCATTAGCTTCACATGAGGGAGTTGTCCTCCCCGTCTCAAGAGACAATAATGGTCGTCTTTCATTCAAGACTGAGGTGAAGGGCGCCTACCTACCATATTTATGGCTTAGGCCTGGGAAAGGTTACGTGACCTCCTGTAGCTACCTGGCATCAAGATTAAATATTTTAATCATTATTTATAATAAAATTCATTATATTGTTATAATTATTTTCATGATCTCACCGTGAAGATTATAATTTTTTTATGTTTAAAATATTTATGTTAGTAATAATAAAATTATTATTTTTTGGATTAATTTATTTTTTATAAAATTATTTATGTTGTTATAAATTTCCGTTATCTCACGAGTCTCTCCGGGTAAGAATTACAAACCCTTTCTGTTTTCTTTTGGTTCAAGCCCGATAAGGTCTAAATGTACTCTCCTTAAGACTCTTTCTCCTCGGTTTGTGGCGGGGTATAAAACTATGAATCATGCGGTGGAGTTAGAAATTGAGGACTCTCTCGTTGTTGGTTTGTGGAATGATTTGGGTCCTTACCCTCTACATGCTTTGAGTACTTGAAAAACCTTTTTGTTTGGCTCATCCTCCTCGTTTAGTGGTAGGGACCCTTACCTTTTGCAGCCGAGGAATATCCCGAAGTGTGAGGAGGTAAGTGTGAGGAGCCTCAAGAGGGTTGGGAGTTGATGTTGTCAATGTAAATGGGCCATTGAGAGTAGGCCATAAGATATTTCTCAAACATTATGAAGAGAAGGTGTCAATATAAATTAGTCAAGGTAAGCAAAATTTACTCTCAAGGGTCCTTACGATAGGAATGAACTCGAAGCCATTTCCACGATGAGAATTATGTCAGTAAACATGTGAGGCCTAGGAGGGAGGGCTAAAAAGTTATCCCTCAAGTGTATGGTAGATCTGGATCAGTAAACATGTGAGGCCTAGGAGGGAGGGCTCAAAAGTTATCGCTCAAGTGTATGGTAGATGTGGATCACTTGGATGTAATATTTGTTTAGGAAATAATGGGGCATAGCTAGATTATTTTACTCGAGTTGAGGTAATGGTTTATGGGTTGGGATTTATTTTATTTTATTTATTTATTTATTTATTTTGGGATGAATTTTCCTTTTCAAGGGGTTTATTACTAGTTTCAACTCAAACCTTTGAATGATTAATGTCTTTGTTGTGTGTTTAGGAATTTGTACATAGATCCACTGAAAGGAGTTGAGGCTTACCCTAACCTTGCTCAATTTGTATGGTCCCTATGAGGGTAAGGAACAATTTTGGAAAAGATTTTGTGCTTTAAAATGTTTGAAATTTGACAATGTTATAACTCGAAGGGACTTGAACTTGAAAATTAGTAGGGATGAGATTTGGGGGCCCTCTCCTTGGGAGGATAGATTAGCCAACTTTTTTCTGGAAACGATCAGGTCATAGGGGGTCTTCAAATGGTTGGATTGCTTCCTTATGCATCATGCTCAACTACAATGAATTGATTATCTTTAAATCTAGGTTGTGAAAGTAAGGTGTTCAGACCACTTTTCCATTTTTTTTAGTTGGAGAAAAGTGATTCGAACTAGGGGCCTTTCTCAGGTACAATCATCAATGACAAGAGATAGAAGAGTTCCAAGAGCCAGTAAAGGACAACTAGAAACATGTGGAGGATGATTTTGAAATCCTGAATTATGCATAGTTAGTGCCCACATCGAATTGTTGTTCAGGAAAAAGTGATGCATTGGGTCAGGGAAAGGCATAGGCTCAAATACCAGGCATTGAGAAAGGTGGAACAGGACGAGGAATCTCTCAATGTTGAGTAGAGAATGGGTGACCTCTCTCAAGACATTTTAGAAGGAGCCTGAGCTTTGGAAAAACATTAGTTTGAGTTAATTTAGGAGAATGAGAAGGAGTGGCACCTAAAGAGTTCAGCTATATGGATTGAAGCAAGAGATCAGAACACCAACTTTTTCCAGACTTTTCTCGGTTCAGAAAGAACAAAAATACCATTTGGGAGATGAATGGCGATGAAGGAAATAAGATCGTGGTTTCGCTAACTTGGAAAAATTGGGTGTTAATTACTTCAAAGAGATCTTTCAAGCACCGACAGATGCTAATATGGAGGAGATGTGAAGTTTAGTGAGTCTCTTCTTAAGAAGAGAATTATAAATGAATAAGAGAACGACATGATCTATATGCCTATGTCTAAATAGGAACTTCTCTCTATCATCAAATCGTTTAAGAAAGGTAGGAGTCCTGGGTAGGATGGATAGATTGCAGAATTCTTTGGTGACTTCTTTCATGTCGTGGGAGATGATTTGTTGTGGTTGGTTGAGGATGTACTTTTGATTAGCAAAATGCCAGGTAGATATAATGCTATGTTCATCACTCTAATCCCTAAAGTAGACTGTTCAATATCTTTTAATGAGTTTATACCAATGTCGTTAAGTAATTGCATGCATAAAAATGTTGTAAAGGTGATTGCGGTAAGGATCAAGATGGTTTTTATCAAATATCATCTCTTGTGAGAAATTCAGGTTTCTAGGGGGCAGGCTCATTCATAAAGCAATTGGAATTTCCCAAGAAGGCGTGCATTTTATAAATATGACTCGATATCTTGTAACAATATTAAAACTCGACTTGTCGAAGGCCTACGATAGTTCTCAATATTTTTATCACCACTTCAAAACCTACTCTCATAGGTGACTACTCTCATAAGTCTCATACATTTTTCAACTCTAACCTATATCTAACCTATCTTCAAGTTAAACAATCTAAAAACATTCTGCTCAAAAGTAAGGTGTGAGACTTGATAGATTTTTCTAGTTTTTGAATTGTATCTCTAAAAGGAAGTTTGAAAAACTGATTTCCAAGACTTCGATCCTATTCTTAGGAATTTGAAAACCTAAAACTTTTGTTATTCACAAGAAGCCCACCTCAAAATTTTGAAAAACTAAATATTTTTCCATCTTCATAAGCAACATGTTCTCATAGGTTTTTATTATTATTTCTCAATAGTTGACTGGTTGAAATCCTCATGCTTTGCATTTCTAGTTTCAAAAGGACTTGTTCTGAAAAGCTAAGTATTAAGCCACTGAAAAATGATCTTTTCCATTTCTATTTTCTCAAAATTTGAACTTTGAAAGTTGACTGTTGCGTTGAAACAATTGCCAATATCAAATTTATGATTTTCATTACCATTTTTCTTGGAAATTTGAAGTGTTAAAGAGTAATATTTGGTGTTGAAGTTTTTTCCACTATCAAATTTGTGATTTAGGTATGGTTTTTAGTAGAATTAATGACATATACATCTAACACAAAGTAAGTGGGTTTTGAAAATTTGAAGTTTTTTCTACGACCACTTCAAAAGGATCATATTTCAAGGCATTGCAACACATGTTTAGGGATCTATGCTATACATATCTCGAATTATGGAGGAATTGTTGGTGTAGAGATTCGCAAAAAGATTGATTTGATTCAGGTCAAAATCTATATTGGATTTCCCAACTTTTTGTTAATAGAAGGTAGGGGTTTTCAAGGAATTGAAAAATTAAGAAACAATGTACTAAATATGTTTGATTCTCTGAATCGAAAACTTCACATTGATATAGAAAAAGTCGCGAAACCCTATAGAAAACCTAATATTCTTGCGGAGTATATTTCCCTACAACTAGAGAAGAGAGTTCCATTCAGAAAAAACAATGAAGTGAATTGGCTGAACGGGAAGAGGTAGAAGATATTCAGATCCAAATTGCAGGACGTCTCGATGGAAAGGAAATTTCCCGGGTCGAATGGGACAGGGGAGGTAGGATTCCCCTACAGACAATTCAAGCTAAGATTGATTATTGTTATTATCTAGTTCTCATCATTATCATGCACTGATCATTTGACTGATATTTCAGGGTATACAAAGGAATAAAACAAACATCAATATCCCATAATGAGGTTTGGTGCAAAGTTCATCGACATTCAAAGCACCAATGACAACCTCCATCCAAGCAATGATATGCATTTAGGACACTATATAAGTGTTCACCTACTACTAGTTTATACAAGAATCTACAAAAGTCCCCACCTCATTAAATCTTGCAGATCATAAAAATGATTGATGGTAAACTATAGAAATATACAATAGTCTATCTCAACCCAAGTCAACTGTAAACCACAATAAGAAAAAAGTATGTTACAATTCTCTTATTTTTAAGTTGATTATATGTGTGTGTGTGTGTGTGTGTGTGTTCACATTTTTCGTAGTGACAATGGTATGATGTTTTGATTGGCACTCATTCATGAATTTGAAAAAGATTCTAAACTTTTTACATGGTGTAGAGGGAATATTCCTTTATATCCCATTCAAATTTCATCATATAATATTGATTTAATGTAGGTCAAAAAAATATAATTACAAACCATAATAGGAGCAGTTAAGAAAAATCAGAAAAACTAAGTAGTTTAGTGTTTTATTTGGTACTTACAGGAAGTAGAGGAAATTGGCCTTTATTTCACATAGAATTCCATCAAATTATATACTAGTCAGGTACGTACTCACGTGAACCACTATAACCCCATGCATGCCAACATGGCCCCTCACATGGCACACAAGGGTAGTCAAGGGTTTCAAAACAATGACTTCACATAACAGAGTGCCTTAACAATATAGTACATCACCAAATGTTATACACCTCAGGGGATTCATCAAATTATATTTAATTTAAGTGTGTAAAATAATTTAATTATAGACACCTACAAGAGAAATCTAGAAAGCGAAGAAAAAAATTGAGAGGTTTAGTGTTTTTGATTGACACTCACCATGCCATGGATTCAAAGTCCAAAATTTTTACACTATGTATAGTAATTCTTCCTTTATCTTTCATAAAATATAAATCCAAGGATATTTGGTTTAAGTCGGTCAAAAAATTCAATTAGATGTACCACCACTCGAGTGATCAAGAAAACTAAAAAACCTAAATTGTAAATGCTTCAATAAATTTTCCAAGAGATATAGTATCTCCAAAAACTCAATGGAATCACGAGGTCTCAATTTAATGAACCTATGACATAAGACTTGGTTCACGATATATTATATAATACATCTATTTTCACTATATATGGATAAATAGCTCCCAAATTTGTTGAACCACTCCTCTCAATACATCTTTCCAATAAAAAAGGCCATAATTTTGCTAGATATCCCCTATTTCTACTAAATACCGCCTTTTATACCCCCCCAATACCTATAAACCCTCCAATACCCCACATCCCCCCTCACACAATGCCTATAATCTATTCACTCTATTTTTAACAATTTTAAAACCCTCATTTATGAATGAAAGTAATAAGATATTGGTCAACAAGGTGAAACCCTCTTTTAATGACAATCAATAAATAATATCACAATAGGTTAAAAAATGGTATGAATTATTTTCTTCAAAACTATACAAGTTTCAAAAACTTCCTGTCAAGGTATAGGAATCACTCTCCCAAGACCTTGCACACTTTGTTTTTCAAGATGATAATCCACAAAATACTTTCTAAAGTCTAGAATGAACAATAAATTCTTTAATATTTTAATTTCATAGTGCATATCAATATGGATACAAAATAAATCACGTAACCATGGCTCACAAACTCACACAGAGAGCACCATTTTGATCACGAGGAAGAATTCACACAGAGAGCACCATTTTGATCAAGAGGATTGAGCATGACAAAGACTAGTTTTTAAGGGAATTGTTTTGTTGCAGAAGGGTATGCAAAACTTCCAGTTAGGGGGTGATTATGGGCCTCTATTTTTTTTGTTTTATGGTCCATTCTATGTCTACATTTAATACATTTTTTCCCCTAAGCCAAAATTTTTATGATAAATATTCGTGCTTTTTGATGACCAATATGACTTATTTTTATCTAATTATATGTGATTTAATTAATTCAATTTCAAATGTAACATGTGTTTGATGTTAGAGTGGTTTTGATGATTTTTATTATTATTTCATATATCGTATATGAAGACTAATGTGATCCCCAAAGGCTAAGTCGAAGAAATGAAATCTTCAAGAAAAAATTGATCTCCCTCATTCATGGATGCAGACAAACGGGATGGTTGGTGAATTTTTTAAGGGATACTTTCCCTTCACTTTATTTAGAAGCTGAAGTAATCCCAAAAAATAGTTTCCATACTATTTTACAAGATTTTGGGATAGCCTCCATCAATCAAGGGATTGCTTTGAAGGATTATATCAGACTTCTTTTTAAGTATATGAGGAAGCATGGTTGATAGATTTGGCTAGTCTCGTTGGGAGGATTGTCATTCTTGTATTCTTCTACTCTCTAATTGTAAACTCGAATTTGAAATTAATGCAAAATGTTGGTTTAAGGTTCTTGTTATAAATAATGGTTTTATCTTGATAGATCCACCCCATTGCTTTCTTTGGAGTTTGTCCCACTCCGAAGTTGCAATGGGGGTTGAATCCCCTTTACATGTAGATTAGATAGTTGTTGCACTACTTTCTTTTAATGGATATATTTTTCTTACTACATTTCCATTCCTTTGATTGTTATTTATTCTATTTAATTTTTTGTACTTTCATCTCCATTATTCAATTTCTTTCATGTATTTTCTTTATTTCTAATATGATTATTAAGGCTGTAAGGCTTGAGCGAGTTAATATGATTATTAAGGATGTAAGGCTTGAGCGATCTAATAGTAGTTGAAGGATCATTGGTTTCGTTGATCCATTCCCTAAACTCTTCATCCAAGTATAGTGATGAGAGACCTCTCTCTTCCCTTGCATATTGTTAAGGGAGTTAAAAGTGAAGATCACAAACTCAATGGGAAGAAGAGTGAAGGGAATGAACTATCGTTGTTGAGAATTTACTATATTTCTTGTAGGAGCACTTTCTTTTCTCTATTTTCATGGATTCATTTTAGTACTTTTACTTTACAATGTTTAGCACTTTGAAGTACATCCAATGAATCTAATATGGTTTCCAATGTTGTAAGGATTGAGTGATCTAGTAACATCTTAAGGATAATCAATTCAATGAATCATGGAACTCAATAATTAACTCTTCTTCCAATAAGAAGTGACTCTAGACCTCCATCTACCCATGTACATTTTTGGGGGGCATAACAGAGAAGGTCTTGAAATCAATGGTGTGAACAATCAATGTGAATGAGCTATCAAAATTGATCATTTACTTCAATAGTATAGATTATATTTAGTTAAATGCATATCGTTCATAGAACACATCTTAGTAAGTTAAGACCTTGTGGTTGCAAAAACAATGCATAACACCTCACAAGCTTGCATGAACCATGGGTTGACATTTAAATTTAAGTTGAGGAGTGCAAAAATCGTGTTCTAATTCTTTAGCCTATCATTAATGTTTGAGCACAAGGCATAAAGATGATGATGAAAATAGATGACTAATGATGGCAGGAGTGATTTTTATTACTATTATTTAAATTAATTAGCAATAATAATTAATTAAATATAAATACTTAAATACTCAACAATAGTTAAATTAATAAAAATAATTAAATCATTAATTTAATAATTACATTATGACTTTGACGATAAAACAATGCAATTTTGATACTAACTTGATGTAAACTATATCTACTACGACTCTAAAAAAATGTCAATACAAAGCAAAAGGAATAATAACAATGTAGTAGCATGGTGCATGAGTGATGTAATATGATGCTAATATGATGGAAAAATGAATAAAAACAATACCAGATGTGATGCTAACACAATGCAATAGTGATGCAGAATGATGCCAATATGAGACATATGATGAAAAATAACTAAAAAGTTATGTATTTTGACACCATAATGATGTTGATATGATGTAAGAACAATTCCCCATATGAAATATCGATGACAATATTGATACAATATGATGCTAAGACAATTCAACATAAACAAGTATGACACAAATTCAACACAAAAATGACTTTCTAAGTGTTTTTTTTGGTAATAATATTCGATGCAATACAACACTAACGTGATGTGGGAAATTTTTATGTGTCATATTCTTTATTGTTAATATTGCGCCTTGTAGCTCACAGGGGTGTAGACCAATTGGAAAGTGTCGTGTAAATGGAAGGAAATGTAAAAATGAGGTCTTAAGTTTGATTCTAAACTCGATATACCCATGCCCCATGCTTGCGGATTGTGTGAACACACCTGGAGGTTATAGAGGCAACAAACATGAATCGACCTCATGTCACGCAACTACGAGAACCGCGAATTGTTGATTCTGCCAGTCACAAAAAATAGTATGGCGCCTTGTAAAACATGCATTGAAAAATGTGATGTAGAATTTATGCAAAGTTTATGAAAATCATAACAACCTCTTTCATTATGTGTCATTCTTTATTGTTAATATGACACCTTCTAAAATATGCATCGAAAAAGGCCATGTAGAATTAATACAAATCACAACACCCCCTTTATTTATGTATCATATTCTTTATTTCTTTATTGTTAATACCACACCTTGTAAAATATGCATTAAAAAAAGTAATACAGAATTGATGCAAATCAGAACACCCCCTTTATCTATATGGCATATTCTTTATTGTTAATATGGCACTTTATAAAACATGCATTAAAAAAAGGTGATGTAGAATTGATGCAAAGTTGAGGCAAATCACAACACCCCTTTGGCGTTGAGTTTTGTGTCATCGAAACTAAAAAAATTCTCAAAAAATGCAATGCCTTGTGTATGATCTTAATGGCCTTTTGTATGATCTTAATGGTAAATTATATCATTTTTATTATTCGACGAATTTTATTGTCATGTAATTCAAACACGAATACAAACCAAGTGATTCAGTTCATGGTTATATTGACATATATGATATTTTGATTGAAAAACGCCCTAATTACTTTTCAAAAATCTCATTAAGTCAAATTGTATCATTGCCACCCAATAATATGTCAAGAATATAAAGGTGTGATCTAGTTTACTCTTCTAATGACTAATATTTCATCTGTAACAACCTTATTAGACTATGAAGGATAATCCAACTTACAAATCCTTGTTGGAACGTAAGAGATCTAGTTTATTAAAATATATATAAATTTTAAACTTATTTTAATTATTAATTTTTATATTTTAATTAAAATAAATATATTTTAAATAATTATATGTTAAAATTAAATGTATACAAATTTGATTAAGGGATAGGAATTTACAAAAATATATTTCAAAATTAAAATTAGGTATAATAAAAAATATTATTGATTTATATTTCCAAATCAAATAATTAATAATGGCTGACGCAATGTATTTGGGTTGTTAAACAATAATAACCTGGGACCGCATACTCAAATATTTGCATTGAATGTATAGATTTTGCAATCGAAAGTGAGTGAGAAGTTTCCAATTGTTTCGAAGAGATTAAATACATTTTGATATCTAGACTAATCTTTCATCTTCTTCAAATATTAGATGCAGAAATCTTTTTGCCAGTTTCAATTCAAAATTTAGTTGGTTGCAAATTATTTTGATGGCTACCCTTCGACTGCAGACATATCGTATATTTGAAATTTTTAGCCAAGAAAATGACAATTTACCAGCTCTGAAGGGTCACATTAATGAAATTGAGAGATATATAGGTAAGCATAAACATCTTACGGAAATACTGAGGCATGAGTTTTCCATTGATAAACGTACCGTGGAAATATGGCCCATTAAATCTCTGCCATTTGAGGAAAATCTCCTCTTTTGTCTGTACGAGTCGCCGAAGAAAATATAGCAGGCATTTTCTGAACCTATGCAGTCAGATTTAACTTCAATGCATGAAACGACGATATCACCAACGCAGATGCCGAAACTAAAGATCCAGTTGTCTAAATCAGGCCTGGAATTTCACTTTCACATTACTCTTCACATGAAACTTTTGAACTCTTTTCATTCTACGGTTAAATTTTTAACTGTACTTCATTTTATATAATGTGAAAAATTGGCATTTTTATGGACTATTTATCAGTTGAAGGTGGCATCATTGACTAAAAATTGACCAGGTGATTTGCTCACGAAGACAGTGAAACTGCCAAAAAATTCAAAGTTTATTGATGATATCCAGTAAAAAGAACTCGTAAAAATTCGACTGTTAGTAGAAATTTTTAAGTATTCCTCTTTTTGTGATTAGTAAATTTAACCTCCACATCGCCTTACCCTTCTCTCCTATAAGCCATTATTTCGTCTTCATCTTACACGGCCATTATTTCTTCATCTTATCTTGTCAGCTTATGCCTCATTCCCTTGCAAATACAGAAACTTCTTTCCCTTCATAAAATAAAAAAAATATTGTCTCTTCTTCATCTTGTCACCTGTTGCCTCATTCAAAACCCACCTCTTGCAAATAAGGAAACCTGAAAATTTATTAAGCTGAATAAAAAAATATTGAAATGAGACAATTAAAAACTGACTGATTTATTTACAACGCTGCAAACTTCCCTTTCATTCTCTGGTTCGCTGCCTTATCTGTTTTATAAAAATGCCATTTTTTAAGTTTTTGCCTTTTTCAAAACCACCTGTCAAATAAGTTACTAAAGTGAAAATACGTTCTGTGAGACATCAATTTCCAGTTTTTTTAAATGCGAAACATAGGTTACTAAAGTGAAAATATGTTTTGTGAGAGATCAAATTCCAGGTTTTTAAATGCCAAAAAATTATGTTTTGTGAGAGATCAAATTCCAGGTTTTTAAATGCCAAAAAATTTACTTAACATATATTGTTATGTCAATAAGCTACTAATATATAGTCTGCTGTGCAGCATTGAATACTACACTAAATTCAAATATATTCCATATATACCAAAATGATTTAAGGATATATATACTACTTATCATATATACCACCTACTATACTACCTACTACTTCATTGAATGTTATTTGGCAAGTTATATATTGTTTAGTTTGGGGTTAGTTAGTTATTTTAGTAAATGTTTTTTTTTTCAGGTCATATAAATTTAAACTAATCACTATTTTTTGTTGTTCAAAATCTATTTCTGAATAATAGATTCAGCATACTGAAAAAATGACAAGATATTTAAATTATATACAAATAATCACTCAAATCCACTAATTCAACAATTTTTTACTAAATTTAGAAAAAAAATCATCCTTACTTAAAACCTTTAACTCTTATTTAAAACCTTTAACTTACAGCCAATACAACGATAAACGATAATGGTAAAAGTCAGCCAGGATGAAATTGGACACCGCATCACATATATGCGAAGGAATAGTCTATCCGAAATTCCAATGTGTCGTTTAGCCACGTCCTTGTGATTTGATGAGCATCTACGACATATTTTACATAGCCAGAACGATTTAATTTTTGACACCTCGCACCATATTAACGATTTTACATAATGAGCGCGCTGCCCAGTATTAATGCTGTCCGAGTTGTATATACATTGTTTACCCAGTATTAATGCTGTCCAAGTTGTATATACATGGTTGGATATATCCTGATATATATATTAAGATAATCTAATAATTTTTTTTTTTACCAAGAAAAAAGCATTCTCACTACTATTCTATTAAAATAAAAGTTTATTATAAAATAATTAAGTGAAAATATTAAAATTACATATCTTTGATATTTCACTTTTGTTTTCATATTTCTACATAAAAAACAAAAATTTCAGATGTCTTGACTATATGCTATATGTATCTAATTCCTCCTTATAGATGATTTGCTGAATTGTTTAATAAATTATCATAACAAAGACTATTATCAAAAATGATGATTGTGAAAACATGCTGTGATTAGAACAATGGTATTTTCTCTGTGTGCACTGTAGCTTCGTCTGAAATCTCCTCAAGATAAAGCAATTTCGGGGGGGCAATTTAACGCCTGTTTTGATAGTTGATCAGCAATCTGGTTGTAAATTCTGTGCGCATGGATGAATTTAACACTTTCAAACTGCTTTTAGAGTGCTTTTATTTTCTGCTGCCAGGGTTTGAGATAGATACAATTGAGTTTTGTAGCACCTTTAATCCAGTCAATGGTAGTTTTGGAGTCTCCTGCTATCATTAATCTGTTCAAAGTCAGAGTTTTTGCCAAATGTAAAAGGCCCCACAGTCCCATAAGTTCAGTTTTCATGTTGTTTCCCTCTTCTTCTGCAAAAAAGCCTTTATAGTTGTAAACATTGTTGATTTTAATATATAAACCAATACCACATTTATATCCTGAAGCTGCCCCATAAAAAAAACCTATTGAAGAATCATTAAAAAAAAATATAATTTAAAATGAAATCCAACTTATCTGGTAATATATATATATATATATATTACAATAAAAAGTAATATATACATTGTTGAATATATGTCGACATAGAACGTAATACATATATTGTTGAATATATGTCGACATATATATCAAGAAGATCCAACTGTGTATATATCAATAGCCACAGCATTCAATGCTCTTCATTAGGTTCATTATTACTCACCTTGTACTGGGTGCCTTTATTATTGGTCATATGGTTCTTAGGTTGATTATTACTCACCTTGGACAGGGTGTCTTGATTATTGGTCATTTGGTTCTTTCAGACATGGAAGTTCAAATTGATTGGAGAAAGTGCTTGTAGTTTTTTCTTCGGCTACACGTATGGTGATATGGGAAATAATAATTAAATGCCCAGAGAGAGCAGAGGCTATTTCCTCCATCTGACAGAGATTTCATGAACCATAATCCCACAGGACATTTATCAAATGGAAAACTAATGCCTGACTATTTGGGTAAGATGTTTATGCTTACTTATACGTCTGTAGTCGAAGGGTTGGATATCAAAGATCTGCCGCCACTAATATTGTGCTAGTTATCTGATCTAAGCCAGATCCCGCAGAAGCAAAGCTGACGCCTGAAAATAAGTCAGAGTCCTGAATCTTAGGGTCCAGATATGGCGCAGCAGATCTTTGCTAGCCAACCCTTCGACTGCAAAGATATCGTAAATTTGAGATTATTGGCCGAGTTGTTAAGGATTTCATTAATAAAATTGAGAGTTATAAGAAAGCGTAAACATCTTACAGAAATATTCAGGCATGGTGTTAATAAACGTCCCGTGGGAATATGGCCTATGAAATCTCGGCTAATATTAAGCACACTGCTGCGAGTCTCTGCCGTATGAAGGAAACTCACCTCTGCTCTCTGTACGGATATAAGCATTGATTCCGTATCACCGTACGAGTCTCAGAAGAAAAAAAACTGCTCGCACTTTTACGTGATGTTTTTTTAATTAGAATTATTATTTTTCTCCCCTGTTTTTTCATCTCTATGTCCAGTCTTGAAAATTAACCAGACTAGCCATGTTTATCATAAATACAAGGAAGTTAATATTAGCAATTTCATCTATTGATTAGACCATAGACTAGGAAGAAAATAATTTCTACCCATAGGGTTTTTAATTCATAGGCAGTAAACAGGATGCCTATCAACATAATTAATAATTTTAATTAAAAAAATAAAGATTTTTAATCAAAAGAATGATTAATCTATTGTTTAATTATTTTAGTTTTTTTTTTTTTTTCCAAAAATCTGATTATATAAATCTGTACAAAATCATAATTTTTTTTTCTAAATTCAATTTATACAGAACTAACCACTCAAATCCATATATCCAACAAAATTAAACAAAAAAATTATAAAAATAAGATAAAAACATAAAACAATTAAACTAAAACCAAACAAACCACTATGTTTACGTAATAAGTTTCAATACTGCCATGTAATTATATATGATTTCTTTTGATGACCTAGCTCTACAAATTGACACTGAAATTGCTTTTACAAATGCCACGGTCAGATTGTGTTTTACACGCATATAGGGTTAATTTTAACGTTTATGGATTACACTACCACAACCATGTATCCACTAACTCTTAAGTCCTTCAGAGCCAATAAAGCTCAAGAATAATAGTGAGGTTCAAGTATCAAAACGGAATATCCTTTCGTTCAGAAGATGAACGGATGATGTCCATTCGGGAGAACTCAGGGTCTGTCGCGAACGTTAAATTTGAAGAATGGGCGTAGGTGCTAACGCCTCAACTCCTTCAGTTTTCGCAAATTCGTACATCAGGAGATTCGCACGTTGGCGTGACTAAACTCTCGAAACAATTTTGGGAAAGATTTTGTGTATGTTTGAAATTTGACAATGTTATAACTCGAAGGGACTTGAACTTGACAATTAGTAGGGATGAGATTTGGGGGTCCTCTCCTTGGGAGGATAGATTAGCCAGCTATTTTCTGGAAACGATTAGGTCATATAGTGGGGTCTCCAAATGGTTGGATTGCTTCCTTATGCATCATGCTCAACTGCAATGAATTGATTATCTTTAAATCTGGGTTGTGAAAGTAAGGTGTTCAGACCACTTTTCCAATTTTTTTTGTTGTTGCAGAAAAGTGATTCGAACTATGGGCCTTTCTCAGGTACAATCATCAATGACAAGAGATAGAAGAGTTCCAAGAGCCAGTAAAGGACAACTAGAAACATGTGGAGGATGATTTTGAAATCCTGAATTATGCATAGTTAGTGCCCACATCGAAATTGTTGTTCAGGAAAAAGAGATGCATTCGATCAGGGAAAGGCATAGGCTCAAAGACCAGGCATTGAGAAAGGTGGAACAGGACGAGGAATCTCTCAATGTTGAGTAGAGGATGGGTGACCTCTCTCAAAACATGTTAGAAGGAGCCCGAGCTTTGGAAAAACATTAGTTTGAGTTAATTTAGGAGAGTGAGAAGGAGTGGCGCCTAAAAAGTTTAGCTATATGGATTGAAGCAGGAGATCAGAACACCAATTTTTTCTAAACTTTTTTCGGTTCAGAAAGAACAAAAATACCATTTGGGAGATGAATGGCGATGAAGGAAATAAGGTCGTGGTTTCGCTAACATCGAAAAATTGGGTGTTAATTACTTCAAAGAGATATTTAAAGCACCAACACATGCTAATATGGGGGAGATGTGAAATTTAGTGACTCTCTTCTTGAGAAGAGAATTATAAATGAATAAGAGAACGACATGATCTATATGCCTATGTCTAAATAGGAACTTCTCTCTATCATCAAATCGTTGAAGAAAGGTAGGAGTCCTGGGTAGGATGGCTAGATTGCAGAATTCTTTGGTGACTTCTTTCTTTGGTGACTTCTCTCGTGTCGTGGGAGATGATTTGTTGTGGTTTGTTGAGGATGTACTTTTGATTAGGAAAATGCCAGGTAGATATAATGCTACGTTCATCAGTCTAATCCCCAAAGTAGACTGTTCAATATCTTTTAACGAGTTTATACCAATGTCATTAAGTAATTGCATGCATAAAAATGTTGTAAAGGTGATTGCGGTAAGGATCACGATGGTTTTTATCAAATATCATCTCTTGTGAGAAATTCAGGTTTCTAAGGGGCAGGCTCATTCATGAAGCAATTGAAATTTCCCAAGAAGGCGTGCATTTTATAAATATGACTCGATATCTTGCAACAATATTAAAACTCGACTTGTCGAAGGCCTACCATAGTTCTCAATATTTTTATCACCACTTCAAAACCTACTCTCATAGGTGACTACTTTCATAAGTCTCATACATTTTTCAACTCTAACCTATCTTCAAGTTAAACAATCTAAACAAATTCTGCTCAAAAGTAAGGTGTGAGACTTGATAGATTTCTCTTTTCAAATGTATCTCTAAAAAGAAGTTTGAAAAACAGATTTCCAAGACTTCGATCCTATTCTTAGGAATTTGAAAACCTAAAACTTTTGTTTTTACAATATTCACAAGAAGCCCACCACAAAATTTTGAAAAACTAAATAGTTTTCCATCTTCATAAGGAACATGTTCTCAGAGGTTTTTATTATTATTTCTCAATAGTTGACTTGTTGAAATCCTCATGCTTTGCATTTCTAGTTTCAAAAGGACTTGTTCTGAAAAGCTAAGTATTAAGCCACTGGAAAATGATCTTTTCCATTTCTATTTTCTCAAAATTTGAACTTTGAAAGTTGAAGGTTGCGTTGAAACAATTGCCAATATCAAATTTATGATTTTCATTACCATTTTTCACGGAAATTTGAAGTGTTGAAGAGTAATATTTGGTGTTGAAGTTTTTTCTACTATCAAATTTGTGATTTAGTATGGTTTTTAGAAGAATTAATGGCATAGACATCTAACACAAAGTAAGTGGGTTTTGAAAACTTGAAGTTTTTTCCACTACCACTTCAAAAGGATCATATTTCAAGGCATTGCAACACATGTTTAGGGATCTATGTTATACATATCTCAAATTATGGAGGAATTTTCGGTGTAGAGATTCACAAAAAGATTGATTTGATTCATGTCAAAATCTATATTGGATTTCCCAATTTTTTGTTAATAGAAGGTAGGGGTTTTCAAGAAATTGAAAAATTAAGAGACAATGTACTAAATATGATTGATTCTCTGAACCGAAAACTTCACGTTGATATAGAAAAAGTCGTGAAATCCTATAAAAAACCTAATATTCTTGCGGAGTATATTTCCCTATAACTAGAGAATTGAGTTCCATTCAAAAAAGAATGAAGTGAACTCGCTGAACGGGAAGAGGTAGAAGATATTCAGATCCAAATTGTAGAAAGTCTCGATGGAAAGGAAATTTCCCGGGTCGAATGGGAAAGGGGAGGTAGGATTCTGCTACAGACAATTCAGGCTAAGATTGATTATTGTCATTATCTAGTTCTCATCATCATCATACACTGATCATTTGACTGATATTTCAAGGTATACAAAGGCACAAAACAAATATCAATATCCCATAATAAGGTTTGATGCAAAGTTCATCGACATTCAAAGCACCAATGACAACCTCCATCCAAGCAATGATATGCATGTAGGACACTATATAAGTGTTCACCTACTACTAGTTTATACAAGAATCTACAAAAGGCCCCACCTACCACATTAAATCTTGCAAATCATAAAAAAGATTGATGGTAAATTATAGAAAGATACAATAGTCTATCTCAACCAAAGTCAACTCCAAACCACAATAAGAAAAAAGTATGTTACAATTCTTTTATTTTTAATTTGATTATATGTGTGTGTGTCCACAAATGGTATGATGTTTTGATTGGCACTCATTGATGCCTTTGAAAAGGATTCTAAACTCTTTACATGGTGTAGAGGGAATATTCCTTTATATCCCATTAAAATTTTATCATGTAATATTGATTTAATGTAGGTCAAAAAAAATATAATTACAAACCATAATAGGAGCAGTCAAGAAAAATAAGAAAAACTAAGTAGTTTAGTGTTTTATTTCGTATTTACAGCCGGTAGAGGAAATTGGTCTCTATTTCACATAGAATTCCATCAAATTATATACTAGTTAGGCACGTACTCACGTGAACCACTATAACCCCATGCATGTCAACATGGCCCCTCACATGGCATACAAGGGTAGCACACAGGGGTAGTCAAGGGTTTCAAAACAGTGACTTCACATAACATATTGCCTTAACAATACAGTACTTCACCAAATGTTATACACCTCTGGGGATTCATCAAATTATATTTAATTTAAGTGTGTAAAATAATTTAATTATAGACACCTACAAGAGAAATCTAGAAAGCCAAAAAAAAAATAAAAAGGTTTAGTGTTTTTGATTGATACTCACCATGCCATGGATTCAAAGTCCAAAATTTTTACACTGTGTATAGTAATTCTTCCTTTATCTTTCATAAAAGATAAATCCAAGGATATTTGGTTTAAGTTGGTCAAAAAATTCAATTAGATGTACCACCACTCGAGTGATCAAGAAAACTAAAAAACCTAAATTGAAAATGCTTCAATAAATTTTCCAAGAGATATAGTATGTTCAAAAACTCAATGAAATCACGAGGTCTCAATTTAATGAACCTATGACATAATACTTGGTTCATGAGATATTAAATAATACATCTATTTTCATTATATATGGATAAATAGCTCCCAAATTTGTTGAACCCCGCCTCTCAATACACCTTTCCAATAAAAAAGGTCATAATTTTACTAGATATCCCCTATTTCTACTAAATACCCCCTTTTATACCCCAAGTACCTATAAACCCTCCAATACACCTTCCAATATGCTTATTTATGGCTTAGGCCTGGAGCAGGCAGCTACCTGGCACCAGGAATAAATATTTTAATTATTATTTATAATAAAATTCATTATATTGTTATAATTATTTTCATCATCTCACCGTGAAGATTATAACTTTTTTATGTTTAAAATACTTATGTGAGTAATAATAAAATTATTATTTTTTGGATTAATTTAATTTTTATAAAATTATTTATGTTGTTATAAATTTCCGTTATCTCACGAGTCTCTCCGGGTAAGAACTACAAACCCTTTCGGTTTTCTTTTGGTTCAAGCCCGATAAGGTCTAAATGTACTCTCCTTAAGAGTCGTTCTCCTCGGTTTGTGGCGGGGTATAAAACTATGAATCATGTGATGGAGTTAGAAATTGAGGACTCTCTCGTTGTTGGTTTGTGGAATGATTTGGGTCCTTACCCTCTACATGCTTTGAGTTGATATTGTCAATGTAAATGGGCCATTGAGAGTAGGCCATAAGTCATTTCTCAAACATTCCGAAGAGAAGGTGTCAATATAAATTAGTCAAGGTAAGCAACATTTACTTTCAAGGGTCCTTACAATAGGAATGAACTCGAAGCCATTTTCACTATGAAAATTATGTCACTAAACATATGAGGACTAGGAGGGAGGGTTAAAAAGTTATCCCTTTGGGAGTTTTTTTTGTTGACTTGAATGAATTATAATTTTTTCTAATAAATCCCCCAGCCACCTCATAAGTCATTTCTCAAACATTCTGAAGAGAAGGTATCAATATAAATTAGTCAAGGTAAGAAACATTTACTCTCAAAGGTCCTTACAATAGGAATGAACTCGAAGCCATTTCCACTATGAGAATTATGTCAGTAAACATGTGCGGCCTAGGAGGGAGGCTAAAAGGTTATCCCTCAAGTGTATGGTAGATCTGGATCACTTGGATGTAATATTTGTTTAGGAAATAATGGGGCATAGCAAGATTATTTTGCTCCAGTTGAAGAAATGGTTTATGGGTTGGGAGTTTTTTTTTTTTTTTGGCTTGGATGAATTTTCCTATTCAAGGTTATTACTAGTTTCAACTCAAACCTTTTTCTGATTAATGTCTTTGCTGAGTGTTTAAGAATTTGTACATAGATCCACCTAAAGGAGTTGGGGGTTACCCTAACCTTGCTCAATTTGTATGGTCCCTATGAGGGTAAGGAACAATTTGGGAAAAGATTTTATGCTTTACAATGTTTGAAATTTGACAATGTTATAACTCGAAGGGACTTGAACTTGACAATTAGTAGGGATGAGATTTGGGGCCCTCTCCTTGGGAGGATAGATTAGCCAAATTTTTTCTGGAAACGATCATATCATAGTGGGGTCTCCAAATGGTTGGATTGCTTCCTTATGCATCATGCTCAACTGCAATGAATTGATTATCTTTAAATCTGGGTTGTGAAAGTAAGGTGTTCAGACCACTTTTTCATTTTTTTGTAGTTGGAGAAAAGTGATTCGAACTAGGGGCCTCTCTCAGGTACAATCATCAATGACAAGAGATAGAAGAGTTTCAGGAGCCAGTAAAGGACAATTAGAAACATGTGGAGGATGATTTTGAAATCCTGAATTATGCATAGTTAGTGCCCACATCAAAATTGTTGTTCAGGAAAAAGTGATGCATTGGGTCAGGGAAAGACATAGGCTCAAAGACCAGGCATTGAGAAAGGTGGAACAGGACGAGGAATCTCTCAATGTTGAATAGAGGATGGGTGACCTCTCTCAAGACATGTTAGAAAGAGCCTGAGCTTTGGAAAAACATTAGTTTGAGTTAATTTAGGAGAATGAGAAGGAGTGGCGCCTAAAAAGTTCAGCTATATGGATTGAAGCAGGAGATCAGAACACCAATTTTTTCCAGAGTTTTCTCGGTTCAGAAAGAACAAAAATACCATTTGGGAGATGAATGGCGATGAAGGAAATAAGGTAGTGGTTTCGCTAACTTGGAAAAATTGGGTGTTAATTACTTGAAAGAAATATTTAAAGCACCGACACATGCTAATATGGGGGGAGATGTGAAATTTAGTGAGTCTTTTCTTGAGAAGAGAATTATAAATGAATAAGAAAACGACATGATCTATATGCCTATGTCTAAATAGGAACTTCTTTCTATAATCAAATCGTTTAAGAAAGGTAGGAATCCTGGGTAGGATGGCTAGATTGCAGAATTCTTTGGTGACTTCTTTCATGTCGTGGGAGATGATTTGTTGTGGTTTGTTGAGGATGTACTTTTTATTAGGAAAATGCCAGGTAGATATAATGCTACGTTCATCACTATAATCCCCAGAGTAGACTGTTCAATATCTTTTAACGAGTTTATACCAATGTCATTAAGTAATTGCATGCATAAAAATGTTGTAAAGGTGATTGCGGTAAGGATCAAGATGGTTTTTATCAAATATCATCTCTTGTGAGAAATTTAGGTTTCTAAGGGGCAGGCTCATTCATGAAGCAATTGGAATTTCCCAAGAAGGCGTGCATTTTATAAATATGACTCGATATCTTGCAACAATATTAAAACTGGACTTGTCGAAGGCCTACGATAGTTCTCAATATTTTTATCACCACTTCAAAACGTACTCTCATAGTTGACTACTCTCATAAGTCTCATACATTTTTCAACTCTAACCTATCTTCAAGTTAAACAATCTAAAAAAATTCTGCTCAAAAGTAAAGTGTGAGACTTGATAGATTTTTCTAGTTTTTGAACTGTATCTCTAAAAGGAAGTTTGAAAAACTGATTTCCAAGACTTCGATCCTATTCTTAGGAATTTGAAAACCTAAAACTTTTGTTTTTACAATATTCACAAGAAGCCCACCTCAAAATTTTGAAAAAACTAAATATTTTTCCATCTTCATACGCAACATGTTCTCACAGGTTTTTATTATTATTTCTCAATAGTTGACTGGTTGAAATCCTCATGCTTTGGATTTCTAGTTTCAAAAGGACTTGTTCTGAAAAGCTAAGTATTAAGCCACTGGAAAATGATCTTTTCCATTTCTATTTTCTCAAAATTTGAACTTTGAAAGTTGTAGGTTGCGTTGAAACAATTGCCAATATCAAATTTATGATTTTCATTACCATTTTTCACGGAAATTTGAAGTGTTGAAGAGTAATATTTGGTGTTGAAGTTATTTCCACTATCAAATTTGTGATTAAGGTATGGTTTTTAGAAGAATTAATGACATATACATCTAACACAAAGTAAGTGGGTTTTGAAAACTTGAAGTTTTTTCCACTACCACTTCAAAAGGATCATATTTCAAGGCATTGCAACACATGTTTAGGGATCTATGCTATACATATCTCGAATTATGGAGGAATTGTCGGTGTAGAGATTAGCAAAAAGATTGATTTGATTCAGGTCAAACTTTATATTGGATTTCCCAACTTTTTTGTTAATAGAAGGTAGGGGTTTTCAAGGAATTGAAAAATTAAGAAACAAAGTACTAAATATGTTTGATTCTTTGAACTGAAAACTTCACATTGATATAGAAAAAGTTGTGAAACCCTATAGAAAAGCTAATACTATTACGGAGTATATTTCCTTACAATTAGAGAAGAGAGTTCCATTCAGAAAAACAATGAAGTGAACTGGCTGAACGGGAAGAGGTAGAAGATATTTAGATCCAAATTCCAGGACGTCGCGATGAAAAGGAAATTTCCCAGGTCGAATGGGACAGGGGAGGTGCTGGAGGTTACGCTTCTAATCACAAAACGCCCACAGATAAAACAGAACAGAAACTGGTTTATATTTCATCAATAAAACAGAGTACATCTATTAAAGAAAAGCAGAGTATCAGCTTCTCTACAGAAAACAGAGCAAACAACAGCTATTCATTCAAGAAGAAAAAACAGAGTACAACAGCTACATTTTATTTACAAAACTGAGTACATTTTTGTGAGAGTCGGGGGGAAGCTTCACGAACACACAAATTGGCAGAGGAATCGAGATACATCGAAGACTGTAGAAGAAGGAGGAATTAAATGCAGAAGCTGGAGAGTGGTTGACAAAATTTATGGCAGGGGAGATTAATAGATTTGGAGATCCACGTCACCAACACTCCCCCTTAATCT